>JABUQX010070245.1:0-16892 GCA_015478945.1 Trachelipus rathkii | reverse complement strand
ATAACTCAATATATATATATATATATATATATAGTTTTGTACATCAAAATATATATATATTAAAAGAGATATATATATATATATATATATATATATATATATATATATATATATATATATATATATATATATTTATTTATATATATATTTATTTATATATATATATATATATATATATATATATATATATATATATATATATATATATATATATATATATATATATATATATATATATATATATATGCTCTATTAATTGAGCAGTTACTATATGTACCTTATGAGAGTGTAAGTAAAAGCCTGTGTGCCAAAATACCTGTACACCTTTGTAAGGAAACTGATTTCCATATCTCCAATGTGTACTTATAAGAAAAAGACCGTTGGTGTAGAATAAAGCTAAAGGTTGTTTGTTATAGATGTTCCTGCACCGCACACTGATGCAAATTCACCAATAAGAACGGGTTTATCGAAAATGTAAGCACTAGAAGAGTACCTGTGGCCGCATCATGCCGCTACTCGGGGGATTCTAGCTTGAGACCTCATCGCGAGAGGTCGGCATTGTAATAGTGTCAATTAAATTAACCAGTTAAATAACTTTAGTATAATAATTTGATAATACATTTGTTTTAAACATTATTGCCCATTGCAAATTATCATTATTCTATTTATTTATTAATTATTATCTTTCACTTGTTTAATAAACAATAAAGCCATCACCCCTTTCAATCAACAAATTAATTTAATCTCGTGACTTTGAGTTTTCTCACTCACTCACTTGAGTTTTCTCTCTCTCTCTCTCTCTCTATATATATATATATATATATATATACTATGCTCTTTATATATATATATATATATATATATATATATATATATATATATATATATATATATACTCAATGGCAGACCTAACCCAAATATTCATTACAGCATGGCAAGCCAACATTATCCCACTTTTCCGGAAGGGGGCATATATGCTCCCCATACTAAACCCTAGAAAACCACCCAACAACCCTTTTTCGTAGAGACTATATCATTACTCTCCACAATATCTAAAGTTCTCGAAAGGTTAATCCTCAATAGATTCTACCCCTCCACCCCCTCTCAGGTATACAACATGGATTTATTCAAAAACATTCCACTACCATACTACTTATCGATCTAGCACAAAACATCCTCACAGGTTTTAACTAAAATCTACCATCCTTTGGTCCTCTTCTAGTATCAATGGATATAAACAAGGCATTTGATACAGTTCCACGTCTCCTCTTAATAGACAAAGAGTTAAACAAAAAAAAACAACAATGACAAGAAAATAACAACAAATTTCTTTTCAGGTCGTGCAGCTAGATTCAGGGAAGAACGCTACATTTCCGTACGTTACAGATTATTTAATGGACTCCCCTAGGGTGCCATCCCATCACCAGCATTCAATTTTCTTTTTACCGCATCTTTGATTTGATTGGCAGCAACAGAACTTCTATTTTGAAGGTACCAAAGATTCTGGGCCTTTCCACTGCCTTATTCCAAGGGGACCTGTTCCTTTGACTCCAGCCATGTACTGAAGCTATGTCCACTGTTGCAAGAAGGTTAAGGGTATGGGCACAGACAATAAAAATCAGTTAATGGAAGTCGGTGTTAATTAAATATGAAAAGTTTATCAATACTAAATATTTGGTGATATCATAAACTATTTTCAAAAGTATGGTACCTACCTACCATCAGCGGTTGTGAGGTGGCAGTTCGATTATTCCTTCAATTTCAGCTTCCACTAGCCTGCTGTGAATTTCTGTAGGTGCGCCAATAACCAATTCAGGATCTTCAATAGACCGAACATCTACCTCTTCTCTTCCATAATGATGAAATGCCGCACAGTAGTTTCGTCGGTTATCTGTTGTAGTCGCTGCCACTTTCCCACTTAATCCGAACTCATTATGTATGTCACATATTGTCTCAGCGATGAATTTGGTTGTCTGACTCACCTGAAAATCAATTACATAATGAGATTAAACTTTTTTTATTTATAATATATATAAATATATATATATATATATATATATATATATATATATATAATCGCATAATAAAATATATGCACTGAATTTTTTTTTAAATATATTTTTCAACATATATATATATATATATATATATATATAGCTAAACTGTTTCAAACTCTCAATTTCACGCAGAATTATAGTTTTACCTTCAGCTCTCGACAGGCCAACGTAGCTTTCTTTCGATGAAGGTTGCTGTCAATATAATGGACAGTCATTCCTAAAAAAGCCCTATTATGAGCCGTCCATGAGTCTGCAGTTGTTGATACGGTTTTTTGACTATAGAGCCTATTAATTAGGTCACTCTTTGTCTTGTCAAAAACCTTGTTTATTTTCCTGCTTAAAGTTCTCCTAGAGGGGAGTTGAAAGTCTGAGACGCCTTCCATGAATTCCCAAAATGATGAGTCATCTGTCAAGCTTAGAGGCAGCCTCATATTAACATACCCCCTAGTGTGTAAAGAGTATATAAGATAGTAAAGAATATGTTAGACGACAATAAATTTATTTATACAAGCAAATTTTAAATTCTGTGCTTCAGACTATTCGTTCAAATAGTATCAAGAAAGCAATTAAAAAATTAATTTTACTTACCTGATATATGCGTTCATTGCCTTGGCATTGATTACCTTATTCTTTTTTGTGAAGCTCTCCTCTAGCCTCATCTGGCGACTCTTGGGGTGCGAGCCACTTTCCATGGACCTTGAACGGTTTAAACGCCCTCTCTTACTCAGTCTATCCATTGCTGCAATCAAGCTGCTTAACATGGTCTTGTGCTCCTAGTTTAAATATATAGAATTATATTGTATTATTGTTAATAAAATGTCAACAAATTAGATAACAGGTTGCTATCACTTTCTGTAAAAGTCAGTTTTAATATCAGCTTATTTTATAAGTTCTAATTACTTTAAATTAATGTTAACTAACTTAAACAAGCCTGATCGTTAAAATGAGCATAGCAATAAAAAAAATTTAAAATTTCAAATCACTCAAATATGAGCGACAATTAAAACATTTTTTCCAGAAAGTAACTCACTAAAAAAAAAAATAAAACATAAATCTTCAATAAGTTTTAAGTAATACAGTCACTAACTCAGAATATGTTAAAAAAATATTTCATTCTATACAAAGAATTTAAGAAATACTCATACATTTGTAGTACTTACTGTCTCATAATGTCTCTTGAGGCCATATTTTGATCTGGTACTGAAACTGTATTCGTAGTTGCCACAGATTTGTTGCGTGCACTTAGCCTTCCCTATGAAAACGACCCTCTCAAAAATACCATACTTTTAATCTTCTCTCTTTGCATATCTTTTATGTAAAAAGAACTTGAAAATTGAAATAATCTTAATGAGCTTATTATTTATCATTGCCTTCAAACAGTCAAACATCCTATTTGCTTTCAAATATTTAATCATTAATCAACTAATCATTAAGTAATCACTGCGAGTAATCAGTGACGGATAATCTCACTGGTCTATTCTCTCTATACCTTTCAAGACCTTCAATGGCCCTTTTCAACTCATCGACGTTCTGGCTAAGAAGCCTCACAAGCCACTTCCTCCAGAGGTAGGGAGTCTTCCTGGAACAAACTTTCCTCTTCCTGGTCCAACCTCTTCCCCTCAGAGTCACCGACTGGACTGATTGGTATCACAGGTGTGCTGCTCCTGATAGTAGAGACGCCAGAGACACTCCTACTCCTACTAGACCTAGGAGTTTTGCTCACAAAACGATCCATTTGGAAATTATTTGACATCAAATTCCCCACGTTTCTCCAAGTATACCAAGTCATCTCCAACGTCTCTACCTTCCAAAGTCAATATCAACGTTTCCTTCAACTTTTCAAAACATAAATCATGTATAAAAGCTGAACATCGAAAAAGACAAAACACTAAATATAATAATTTAAATATAATCATAATTATAATTATAATATTAACTTATAATTAAATCGTATACATATATATATATATATTATATAATGCTAAAACTAATTAAGATATCCAATATTAATTAACTCACACTATACATCTACCTCACTAATAAAATATACTTTAAGATTAGTTTTCAAAAAAAAAAACTAAAGCTAAAACACACACCAATACACACATGAATTGACAGAAATAACACCTTGACACAACAAACCGTTTGAAACGTACAGAAATACATCAAGTTATACTTGCCATTATTCATTCTGCTAAAACGATATAGCGCAAATCCTATTATATATCATAGATAACATTCTATCCATAATCATCGTACACATTACACTGCCCTTAGCCGAAGTCACTCTGAGAGCCTCTAACAAACTGAATACCACCCAGAGCCAAAATCCGAAGACCTTTCCCAATCTAATATTCTAAAACCTAATATACTCAATAATATAATACTTAGATATAATTATTATCAATATACACTACCAGCCCCCACACCTTAACACCTATATATTAATACCCTAGCTAGCCTCCTATAGTATATATATATATATAACGTATAACTTTTATATGTAGTATATATTATATATATATATAATATTAATTATATTACTATATTTTATATACTACTATATTGTTTCATAACCATAATATATAATATTATATCATATATATATGATAGTATATATATAATATATATATTACCTATACATATAGTAACTATTAACTATACTACATATATATGATAACATACCTATTATAATAGAGTGAGTTGAATTAAAAACCTTTAAATATTTTTAATTAATAAATAGTACTAATATATATATATTATAATATATATTATAGTATATAATCATAATTAATACAACTAATATACATACCTAAATCTATATATATGTATATATATTATCATATATACTTATAATATATAATATTAATACGTATATATTCATATATATATATTTACTATAATAATTAAAATATATATATATATATATATAAAATTATTAGAGTACTATTATTATATGAATATAGTATATTATTAACTATACTACCAGTATTCTTACTAACTGAATAATACTATATATTGAATAATACTATATAAAAATATAATATCATATATACTATACTTATATAAATATATATAAATATCACGTATATAGTAATATATATATATATATATATATATACTAATCTATATATATACTATAGTATATTACACTATATATATGATTAAATATATATATCATATATATATATATACTAATATATATAGATATTATTATAATTATATAATATATATATGATTACAAGAACATACAAAATCTAACAAAACTTAACAACATAATATTTACAAAATTATAATTTATTCTTAAACCAATACCTTTTCATTTTAATCCTAAATACTTCAGCACACAGAAACTCATCAACAAGGCAGGCTTCGGAATCCGGGAGTCGTAGTCGTGGATCGGGAGTCGTGAGTTGCAATTTTTCCAAGAGTCGAGTCCGAGTTCGAAAATTCTGTGCAATGGAGTCGAGTCGTAGTCGGATTCGAAAATTCCTGTCCCAAGGGCGAGTCGAGTGAGCAGGCTTCGCGAAAATTTCGTCCTACTAAACTATTATTATTATTATTATTAATATTATTATGATTATATATTATATTATTAATATATTATATTTATATTTATTATTATTATTATTATTATTATTATTATTCATATATTCATTATTATATTATTATTATTATTATATTATTAATATTATTATTGAAACTAAAGTATTAAATCTGTATCATTTATAATATGGCTGAGTTTTAAAAAAAAATAAAAAATAATTTGCACTTATAAGTTGGCGTTATACGATTTTTTCCGACTTAAATATTTGTTTTAATTATGATTGCGCTGGCCTGCATCTTTATGTCTAACTATAGATCAGCCGAGTGATTTTTACTATACCGCGATCCCGATAGTAACAAAACTCACTATCCGCGGAATTGAGGATGAGGATTTAAAACTCTTAGCCACAACGACTTCATATATAATAAATAATATATATAATATTATATATTATATATATAATATCTAAATATATATATTATCTAATTATTATACAATAATATATATATAATATATATTCTATTTATATATATATATATTAATATATAATATAATATACATATATATATATAATATACTTTAGAAAAATAATACTGTTTATATTATACTCTATATACAATAAATAAATTAAGTATATATTATAGTACTGACTACCTGAATAAAACTATACATATTACTATTAGAGTATTATCATATTAATATATCCTCATATATACCATAGCGAAGTGCGAAGTTTCCTACCTTCGCTCAGGACAACGGAGATTTCTTCGCAGTTTAGCACCAGACAGCAACGCTAGTCTTTTCCTTTTAGTCCTTATTACTATACAGTTTAGAATCTTATTGCGGCCTAAAGCCAAGATCCTCTGGAACCTCTGATGAACGAGTTTTTGAAGAGACTCAGTGAAAGGACTATTGCTCATAATAGCTGATCAAGCGAAAAACCCTAACCTGCAGATTATTAAACACAGAGACTGCCATCGAGAAACACATACTGCGAAAAGAAAGAGTTTTCTAAAATGCTTAATAGGTTAAAGAAGTTCGAGCAAAAGAAAGATGTGGACAACTGACAGGCGAAATCCTTCCTGAGATTTGTCTACATATATATTAATATACTAATACTCATCACTACATATATATCATAATACTAACTATATATATGTATACTTATATATAATAGCATATATTATATATATATTATTACTATACTAAACTCCTGTATCACATACTACCTGTTTACCAAAATATCAACAATATGCAACGCCAACCCTCTTTATGCACCCCCCCACCAAAAATATACCCTCTATTAGTGCGTCCCACTCCAACCCAAGCTATTGATATGAAAAAAGAGTTTTAGGTCCAATACGAAATTGAGACGAGTGGTTGATAAAATTTCCCTTCCAATAACACTACGTGTAGAGTATCTTTCCTGTGGGAAAAGAAGAAAGCATGAGCAGTATTTAAATAGGTGTCGAAAACTGGTTTGCTATCTTTTTTTCTATTCTGAAATGAAGAGTTACTGCATCCTGAAAAAGACTGTGTGCGGCCCTATGCGCTTACACATGTGCCAAGGGTGCAGTAAACTCACTTCCACTGCGTTCTGTCATGAATTGAGAAAAACTTTATCACAAATGCTAAATGTTCTTCACCACCAATTCCCAATTTATTGAATAGGAACACAGGGAATTTTTCTGACTTTTTGATATGGGCACCGGTGGACGAGGTTCATCGTATTCAAGTATATACTCTTTGGCATCACTGTACTGATACATAGACTCCTTCAATTCTCTTGTCACTAGAATGCCAAAAGAACGCTACTAATTGAGGTATTTAGCAAATAGGTTTCGGCTAACAGTAATGTAAAATGTGTTGTCTGTTTTTCTGCTAATCTTATTCCTTTTTTAATTGTGACTGTCGAAAACTCCTTTTCTATACGCTTTAGTCACAGCATTATTTACTATATCACATGTGACATACTAAAATAAAATATTTTTAACACAAATTTTAATGAAATTTGCTGCTTTGAATAAATTTGTTATTTTATCTGTGTTAATTGGTGCGTGTGTGCATGAATGCGTAAATCGTTTTTGCAGATTTTTTAGAATCTATCATTATTTTTTCAGAGCATAAGTGTTTCTGTCACCTTGGAAAGTCCCTCCAACTTTTAATCAACAGCATTTAAGCATAACTCATTTATCCTGCAATTCATAATGAGATTAGCAATTTTCGGTATCTAGTAGGCACAACAAGAATCATTTTCATAGCAGTAAATAATAGTATTTTATGTTACTCCATTCAAACGGTTTTAAGAAGCCTAGTTAAAACCACAATTTTATCTAACGATAAATCTAGTACTTAAACATCACCTCACCCTGTCTCAAGTACCTTTTCTACACTTACTTGTATAGTTTGTTTTAGAAGATTAAGGAGAGTTACACTTTTGTATTAGAATTTCTCCCTCAATCCCTTAATGATCATGTATACACTCAACATATTTATTCATCAAATCAGAGTTACTCGTATCGACCTTAGCGTAACTCACTCATGAAATACCTTGAGGACATTCATTATTAGTCTTCATATAATTTATATAATAATAGAATACTATTCTTAATCTCCGCTAATTAAAAATAATTCAATAAACACCGATTTACGAAGGCATAAATTGCAGATAGTGGGTAGAAGAAATAAATACTTATGCGGATATGCGATATCTTGCTAACATCCATCTATCATCTTATTTACGAATGAATATTACCGTTATAGAAATTGAGGATATGATTAATATGAGAAATATTAAGTTGGTTATATTTATTTATATTTATCTTTCATAGGCACATACAAGCAATAATAAAAAATGAATTTAATATATATAACTAATAAAAAAAACTTGTCATATTTTAATACTTTTAGTAAACAACATATGACTATGAAACGTCAATTCGAAATTTATTTGAATTGACTCTGGAGTTCCGGTAGTCCGGCATAAGTCTCACGGAGCTCAGTGAGTATACAAAATTGTTCACTTTAAAGTATGGTAGACTAGTATGATATTCAGCTATACAGGAAGTCGTAAAAGAGTTTTGTTCTATAGTCTATAGGGTATCTGAGATCTGAAGTAAGTCCCGATCGCAAAACATCACGAATTTGAATTCAAGATCCGGTAAGTTCACGTATATATAAAGTACCTGCATTGATTTCACGAAAAAATTAATTTTCACCGACTCCGCACCAAGCCTAGAATAATACTATTAAGGCTTCTACAGATTATACACTTATTAAATTATAATTATACTTTATAAAGTGGAGAAAATAATATTAATTAGTCTATAAGTTTAATAAATTGATTATGAGTTCAAGTACAAAAAGAATTGATGAAATTTTTAAAATTGGCATATTAATAATAAAAATTGAGGAGGAAGTCCGTCTTTTTCCGATTTTATCTATCCTTTCACCCTCCATTCCTTGCTTACCTTACAATATGCACAAGAATGACTGGTTTAATTAAATTTTTGTATTTCCGCTATAAGGCGTATTTCTGATTCAAACTTTAGCGCTCTCCGCTGCCCGCTATACGCACCACTCGAGATTAAAAGAGGAACTCTGCATAGATTGACTAATTCTACTCTGAAGCACCATAAACGTGAAGACCACCATATTTAAAACTGTCTCCCATCTTATATCTCCACCTATCTTGCTTTCTCTAGTCCTTATACCGCACATTCTGTCTGCAAATGTATGTACAATCGTTAGATATATAGATATTAGTTAAAATACATATAGATTTATTATCCACACACTCAATAAGCCATCGTCTTGTGCATTAATGAATAAACTATCCTTATTTATGTCACCTTTTTCCATCATAATTAATATAAGTAGAGACCATAGCAGAAGAATTAATAAGTAGACGAAAATACAATATTTCCTTCACGTGTTTATAATTGAATAAGTCTATACTTTATTTTTATACGGATTTTATTGTGTCTATAGGTTGTTATATAACCGAAATTAACTTACGAATAAACAATAAATGACAATTTTATTTACTTTAACTACAGTCATTTCGTTATACTAAGTGACAAAAGTTATCAGCCTGCACAACCAAATCGAACAGGAGTCGACTCTTATCAAGTCTGTTACTACGAGTTTAAAATTAAGTTTTTATTTTTATTTATTAAATAATATACTTATCATGGCAAGGTGTAAAAAATGATTAGATATGAATTCGTTTATAAATCTAACAAAGCAAAATATTATGAAAATGTTATAAGAAATAAAAATATAAAGCAATGTTTCATCAGTCTTCATTACAAGTTAACTCTCAGGCATTTGAATTAAGATATCAGATTATTTACACATTTAATTGATATTCTTTACTTCAATGAAATTTAGAGATAAGAGTGTAATATATATCATTCTGTATAATTCTCTTTTTTTTTAAAATCATCTGAATAACATGATTAAAGATTTCAAATCTGGGATTTGTGCGCAAGTAAAACCCAATAGAAGCAGGAGTATACTAACTTTTCATCACGATTTAAATATTACTACATTTATCATAGTCTTAACACGCCGAGAATACATGTTGCTGATAGAGGAATTAAGTAATTCCCACAGTTAGTAATTACTTTCTTTATGAATATGCAAATAACTTCAAAATTATTAACAATTATGGGAACTTCATATCTAATTTTATAGAATTCATTATTATGTTATTTAAAAAAATCAAATTTAAATTCTTTGTTTATTTTTTAATTAAAAAGCTTGAATTTCTTATATTTGTATATATCACTGAATAATTAATAATAAAATTGTGAAAAAAATAGGAATAAATAATGTAAAAATGTTAATTTTTCATAAGAAAGAAATACTCTTATATACCCTTTTTTGTATATACTATATCTATTATTTAAATAAGGTTATTGGAATATATATTAATATAATATATAATATTATAATCTACATATATTAATATAAATGAACATTATTATCGCATATTTAACAAGAGAATTCATATGAAGGAAAATATGTTAACACCAGAACTTTAAAGTACTTAAAATTGAGAAAACAAGCATAATTTGAAGGCCAAAAATGCTGCTACTCACGAAAGACGGAGATTTTACTTATAAACTTTTGTAAATAGTTTGTCATTTGATATTATGCATTGGCAAGAGTAATAATGAAGAAGGATGGACACATTTTGCCTTAGACTATTTACAATATATATAATTATTAATATAAAATATATACTAATAAGTAGAGCCAACTTAGGGATTTTTGGCTAAAGAATGCCGTAGATATAACATGAGTATTTATATTATATCATATATATATAATTACTGTGACTGTTATGACGTAAGCGTGATGAGAACGGCTAGATCGATATATATATTAAGTTACGATGGTTATATATAATATATATATGGTACACTGAGTAACTATTATCAATAACATTAAATATATATATATATACTACTTATATGCCTAGGTAACCTAGCGTATACTTACTGGCACACTACTTATAATAATGCCATATACAGTACAGGAGGAAACATTAAAGTATAGGAATTTCAGCCTAGAATATACTTACTATATTAAACCTTAAAAACCTTACAGGTTCTAAAAGTAATAATTCGAAAAGTAGGACTGTACACCATTTTTAATATTTAAATCTTTGCAACGATAATTATTTCTATTTGGTTCTGCACCGAGAGAAAATTTATTCTAATTATTACTGGTATTTATGATTGAAATTATATGTCCCAAATAGTCCCCCATAGCAAGTCATCCACCAATAAAAATAAATGATCTCTAATATGAATAATATAACTAATCAAATAAAGAGTATGATAATATATGAGCCTATCACACAAAACAATAAATAATAGTATACGAGATAAACGTTCATTTTATGATTGCTATTAAAAAAAAGTAATGACAATGATATCATTCAGTATACACATTTGCACGAAAATAATAATAATAAAAGGGATGAAATAATTTCAATTAATATAGTTAATGGTAAAGCTGAAAAATACAATTAAAGTAATTACTATCTTCTTATCCCCTCCGAAAGCCACAATATCCTTCTATTTATAAAAGTACCTACAAAATATATCCAGAGTATCCTTTCTCTTTATCAAATGAGTCCCTCGTTTTCTTTTCTTTTTGACATATTTTGTTTTATCCAATCGTCTTCATTTAATATGAGAGTGTTTGCTCAAGGAGCGACCTAAATGACTCTTCTACTGCTAAATATCGACAGTAGCCACACATTCCAGAATAACTTAGAGGAAAATGCAGACTTAGTCTAACTTATAAAGACTCCCACAAATTAGACTACCACCAGATTTGTCACATACTAAAAGCCTCAAATAAGGTAAGTTTTTATCATACAGGATGTACATACCTCAAAAGTCCCACTTGGGCAGTAAATGTTATTAACTCAGCCCATTATTTTCATATTCACAAGACTTATCTTCTTTATAATTTCTTTACAGTTTCTGTGCTAAAATCTCCTTTTTCTAATAAAGTATCTTTGTTTGTAATTAAATTAATATCACCAGACTATCAAATATGTAAGAGTGTAAAGGCGTTATATTTTCTTCTATTGATCTAAAAGACCTACTGTCCAATACCACGAAAATAGATGCAAACAGACAAATTACCCACATTTGTGAGACATTTCCAATTTTGACTACATAAAAAGATTAAGAGCTTCGAAAAACCGTAAATTTACTTACCTATCTTCCACAAAAGTAGTACATTAATTATCTAAATAAAATCGCTCATTCCCCTTAATTTATGTCAGCAAAATTAATCAATAATTAAAAAGGCGTAGATCCCTTGACATAATTTTCTGCTTGTTTTTTTAATTACCAATGGCTTTATGTATAATGTTTAAAGCATGATCTAATATTGCACCTACTCAGAAATCTAAAATTTTACAGATCACAATAATATCGGTGATTAAATAATAAAATACTTTTGAAAATGTAATTAACGAATCACGGCCTAATTTCACACAACTTCTCCTCTACATGCACAAAAGTTCCCATAAACCTATATTTCAATTAACAAGATTTTTTTTATCCAGATGCATTTTGTGCTTCTAACTATATGTGTTAAACAAAAGAAACACTCAAGCATTTTGCCTATTCCACTCAATCTTAACGCTTATCAAATGTGTGATTATATTTTTTCCTAAACAAATCTGACCTACTGGAAAATTTGCTCACTTCGAATAAAAAGCAAAATCTCTGTTGCTATTTTTTTATACACATTTTATCAATAAAGAAATTATATAACTTACAAAAACTTCCTCATAAGACCCCAGTAAAACTGAATGCAGGGCTATGTTATTATAAAGGTCCACAGTTTACGATTTTTTCTGCCCGGAAAGAAAGTTATATATCTTATTTATATTCCTCTATAACACAGGAGATAAGGACAAAAAAATTAAGCTTTCATTTTTTATTTCTACACATATTATTGGTATTATAAATATTAAACCAGTAAATAATGAAGCGATAAAATTTCCACAATATATTTTTGCATGTATTACGATTGAGAAATTTAGATGTTGGTTAAATATATTATTGGTATTAATATCAAATCAATATTAAAAATAAGATAAATAACACTGATAAAATATATTTTATTTAAATAATGCTAGAAAGGTAATAGAGTTATAAACATAATGTCGCACAGTTGTTTGATCTTTTCTATTGTTAAAGCATACATTTATTGTTTTTAATTTCTTTCCTTAGGATACTTTAGAGACAAGATAACTTTTCTGTACATTTATCTAAATACATTTATTTAGTGTACATATAACGTCAAGCAGAAAATTAAAATGTGTAGTAGATATTATAATTATATACTATATAGTGTACGTCGTATCTATACGACTATACAATTACACCATGTTAAATTACTTTATTTAATAATATTTAATCTATTATATATACATCACATATGAGAGTTAGCTAACTGGATTCTAAACATCGTGATTCTCTCATGGTGTAGAATATATTAGCCGGATCACTAATAAATGAGCACAGTAGCAACTAGGAGGTCCTCTACCCTCTTATCAATCTTCCTGATTAGAACATAATACCTGATGATGTTCTCGCTCTGGAGCTGATATTATAATTCAACTTTTTAGCTACAGTCGAATTCAAAATTCATCCCTTGTTCTTTGACCTACTTTTCGAAAGCATAGTATATATACAGGTCCTCCCCATTAGGTGCTTAGTAAATTTTCGAGATACCATTTATGGATCCGCTTCTACTGTTAGCCTAGTTATGTTAAGTTCTACTGTACGACTGACTATCAAACTAAAAATAAAATCAATACCTCATAATATTAATACATATAATTAATAGTTATATTATATATATTTTATAATATATATTTATTAGTATATTATATATATTTATTTTATATACTTACGTATTTATTTATTTATTAAATTAATATTTAATAACTTATGTAGATATATAATTATAATATATAACTATCGCATACTATGTCCTATATATAAGAAATAAGGACTAGTATGCTACACAGGGTGAATTACTCTATTTTAGGAGTAGGGAAGCCTGCCAACTAGGGTATACATTTATTATAATATATATATATATATAATATACTATATAATAACAAATATAATATTATAATAAGATATATTAAATATAATATATATATTAATATATATATAATAATATAGTATGCATATATATATATATATTAAATATATATTATTTAATATTTAGTAAGTATAAATACTTTATAATATATAGTCTATAATAGTATATATATATATGTAAATTGAGCTGAAAGGAAACAACTCTTGTTAAGTGTTCCCTGTTTAGTTCAGTGACAAGTGTAAAATAGTTCGCTATAGTAGAACAGCGATAGTGGCTCTCTGGTTGTTCGAAACCAATTAAGCAGCATGAATGAAGAGACAAATAAAGCAATGAGATCATTATATAATTATCTAATTAATATAATATTATCTAATATAATATTCCAAATATAATATAATAACTTATACGTATTATATATATATATAATATTATTATAAATATATGATATATTAATATATAATATACTATATATAATATATATTATATATATATAATATATATATTATTAGTAAGTTATATAAAGTTAAATATTATATTAATATTCTATATATATAATATATATATATATATATTAGTATATAATATTAATATATGATAATAAATATAATAATAAATAATAATATATATAACAAGTAATATAATTAATATTACTATAAATTATATTAATAATTTATATATATATATATTAATATATATTAATATATATATACGGTTATATTATATAATTAATATATATATTATTATATTTATATAATACTACATTAATATATATATTAATATATAATTAATATATAGTATATAATTATATATATATATATTATTATATATATATTTAATATAATATATACTTAATATATAATATATATATAAATATATATATATATATACATATAATAATATATTCATATATATTATATATATATACTATTGCTTTTACAATTATATGTGAAATTAATTTATTAATGTTGGAAAAATCCTTCCATATTTATTAATTCATTATTAGTTAAAATATGAATTAGAGATAATATACCATAAGGTAAATTTAATGAACATTGATATATAATTATGCAAATTACTCCTCTTCTCATCATCTCTCTTCTCATCTCCTTCCCTCTTATCTCTCTTCTCTCATTTTCTCTAGAAAGATTCTTTCTCTCTTATCTTCTCTCTTTCATTCTCTCTCTCTCTCTCTCTCTCATTTCATCTTTCTACTCTCTTTATATCATCTCTACTTTACTTCACTCTCCCTGCATTTATCATATTTAAACTCTCTATCCTCAAACATTCTCTTTCTGTCTTTTCTACTCCCCTCTTTCCCTGATTTTAATTACGTTATTCTCTCCCTCTTCTTTATCTGTCCTTCACTCTTCATTCATTCATCTACTCCTTATTTGTCTCTACTTTACTCTATCTCGTATTTTCTCTTTGTCTCTACTTCTATCATGGCCATATATAAGTAATTATTCAAAAATATCGTTGTATTAATATCACTTTAATACTGAATATTATTCATCTTATCTTATACTTTTAGCGTAAGGTATATAATAAATTAAGAAGGTTCTTATACATTAAATGTTATTTGTAAAAAATAAAATTAAAAACTACTAATTATAATAGAATAGAAGTATCCTTTTACCTTAAAACAATTCAAATTAAAAGTAATATTATATAATATAAGAATTTATATTGTACTTACTTGTGTAAAATCTTCCTTTTACTTAAAGTTGAAACTACTAATATATATACTAAAATACAATTAGCTCTCTCTTCTCTACTCCCTTTCTCTCTTCATCATCTCTATCTTATATATCATAAAATTAATTTAATTTACTTACATACTCTATCCTCTCTTCTCTCTTACTCTCTCTATCATTACTCTTACTCTTCATCTTACTCCTTACTCTTCTCATATCCATCTTCTCTCTCTCATCTCTATCTATACAATCACATCAAAAACATACTATACCAATATCTAACAAAAACGTTTATTAACAACGCTAATAAACTAAATCTAAAACACAAACCACCATAACCTATATATAAATATATTAATTAATTATATATATATATATTAATATTATATACTTATATAATTATTAATACATTATAATATATATTAACTATATACTATACTATTATATAAATAATATTTTATAGTATATTTAATAATATATATAGATTAATTAATTAATATATATATTTAAATATATATTATAATATTATATATAATATATTATATATATTTATATATTATTATATATATTAATTAGCCTTCTTGTACTCACATATCATTGCATATCTTTTCCATGTAGGAACATTCAAGCGGTATTATAGCTTCTACTGTATTAGTATATCTAGTAATATACTTATACAACAATGCTTGCTATACTAGTTAGAGTATAATAGAAATTCTAAATGGTATATATATAAGTAAATCTTAATATGTATATATAAAATTCATTACATATATAATTGTAAATAAATTATATTAAGTTTATGGAAACCTCAAATGATAAATGTAGAAGTATATTCTAGTAAATTAGTGAGAATGAATTTGAAATGAGATCTATCATATATCATCACCTTATTTGATGATAACCTAAATAAATGATGACATAACACATATAATCTATAAT
>JABUQX010070244.1:12500-74107 GCA_015478945.1 Trachelipus rathkii | reverse complement strand
GGTAACAATTTATATAATAAGATTGTGACTAAAACTCAATATATATATATATATATATATATATATATATATATATATAAATAATTATATAATTATATATAATATATATATAACATAATATAATATATATATATATAATTCTAAAACAATTTCCATCCGCGGATTTTAAAATCAAAAATCATATCCGCATCCGCATCCGGACATTATTAAAGATCCACATCCTGCCAGGGCATCACCTATAATATAAAAGTATATATTTAAATATATATATTGTATATATATAATATATCATATATACTATATATATAAGTATATATATATATATTACCTATATTCACTAATATAAATATATATAGGACGAGAGAAAGGAGAAGAGATGAGAGAGAAGAGGACAGAGAGAGAGATGAGAGAGAGGAGAGAGAGACGGCATCAACGGAGAGAGAGAGAGAGAGGAATTTCTGGTGAAAACAGCGGTAGTGTAAAATTTAGCCATAATTGCTTCTACCTAATAAGCACCCACTGCCCAGCCATATAGCATATGTTATTTACAAGCATGTAACTTCGTGATGCCCTGAAATAGTTCTTTTTAAAACATACTAGCTGTGGAAATTTTCCCTCCAGGGCCAAATCTATTATACCCAATTAAACACGCTTAAAATTTTTTTTTTATTCTATTTTATTTATTACACTCCCTCATCTCGTCCCAGGCTCGATTTTCTACCCTAATTCCATCTCTCTGGAACACGTTCTTTATTAGCGTCTATTCTTATTTATATATTTCATATTCATTATTGTGAATTTACAATATTTAATTAGATTCACACTCAACACATACACAAACCACACCTACACACACCATAACCACACACCAGAATACTAATCGATAGTAAATATATATACTATTATATACTATATATATATCATAACTATATATATATTATATATAAATTATATAATATTATATATAATTTTTTTTATATATATATATAAATATAATATATAATATATTTATATTATATTATATAATTATATATTATATATAAATATAAAATATTATATATATATATTACATATAATATATATATATATTATATATTATAATATATATATATATAAATATAATATATATATATATAAAATATATTACTAATATAATAATTATATATATATAGCTTAATATATATATATATAACTATATATATATATTAATATTAAAAGAATATAATATAGCCAACATTCCTTCAATCACGACAACGCCGTGTCCGTGCTATTACACGATAGTCGTCCTCACTCCAACTCACGACGCGCAGAGAAAAATAAACTTTTTAGAAGACCGTGTTCCTTCGAACTGCCATCGACATGGTGAATGTTCCCCAGCTTCATTAGGGCTTCCGAAAGTCTCTGACTTATATACTGACGTTAGGTAGATCCCTCCAGTTATATTGGTATTGCGTAATATGTTAAAATATTTCCAGATTATATTAGTATAGTATATTAATTATATATATATTAAAAAGTATATATATACCAGTATATATATATTAATTAATAGCCCCTATAATAACAATAAACTCCCGTATTATAATAATATAATTTATTAAAACCATATATATATAAATATAATTATTATATTAATTAAAAACTATAATATATTAATATATATATATATATATAATATATATATATATATATATATATATATATATATATATATATATATATATATTCAATATATATTTAAATTTATATATATATTATAATATATATATACTTACGAATTTCATTTTGTTTAAAATTTGTTGAACTATTTGACTTAAAAGAAGTATATTCTCCGAACGTGTCTGAGTGGATGACGTTCTCAAATGATCAAGAAAGTCTTTTATACTGTATCGAGGAAGAGAGTTGGGAAAAATTTAACCTTGATAAATTTTCATACATTCTGGAGTAAAGGTCAAAATTGAACGAGGTTATGAAGGATATCCACAAAAAAAGAGTTTATTACATCAATTAACTGCATCAAGGAGTTGTCATTAGATTAAACTAGGCCTGATTATCAAGTCTATATTTTTGGGGGGATGACGAGATCAACTAAAAATGCCCCAAGAAACGTTTAAAAACAAAGAAATGAATGACAGACCACCATTAATGGAAACAAGAATTTACACGTTGAACTTATTGCTCTGCATAACAACTGAGCGAACTTCTTCAAAAGTTATAATTAATGAGGTTTTGAAAACTTCTGGAACCGCACGAATTTTAAAAATAACTGTATCGCGTCAGAAAGAATGTTGTCGCAAGAACTGTCTTTTGCGGTGCTGATAGCCAAAAACTCCGGGGATACCAATTAAAAAAAGTCATACCGTACCTTTGAACGGCCTACGACAAAGAGAGGGAATGCGAGGTCAATAACTCATAAGGAGTGAGCCACCATAACGGATTGAGCAAAAGCAATAGCTCGGCAGTTATGGACACGACTCTTCTCTCACTTGTTTTTGGAAGTATTGATGGTAATATCATTTTTGTACTTATGCATATTAAGTAATTTATGTAAAATGGAATGGATCAGACTGTGACAATGAACTTCCTGTGAGCACACCTTATATATCCGATTTTTATATATATATTTCTATCTAATATAATATATATATATATATATAATTTTCATATAAATTATATATATATTATAATAATATAATAATATAATAATAATTATTTCTTACTATATATAATAATATTAGTTATATTTACAGATTATATATATATGAATATAATAAAAATATATGAGGTTCATTTTAATGTTTATTTAAATATATTAATTTACATTATTATATATAATATATATAATAATACATATTAATAATATATAAAATATATAATAAATATAGATTATATATATAATAAATAGTAAATTATTATATATATATATATAATAATACAAAAATGTTATATATTTATAGAATATATGTATATATATATATATGTAATATAGAAGGAGAAATTCATATATCATATATTAGAATATATTTAAATTTGCTATATTATATCTAATAATAATAAATAATTGAATATTATTTAATATATATATTAAATAATAAGAGTTGAAGAAGCCTTCGGGTATCTAGACCTCTGTAAAATGATGATATATATATATATATATATAAGTAAATATATAATATATTATACTATATAAAATATATATATAGTGAATATATAAATAAATAATTATTTATTTATATATAGACCAGGTATATATATATAATCAAAATACTATTTAATATATAATTTGGTATCATTATATATATAACCATATTATATATTATAGCCTATTGGTATACATTATCTATTTTATAGTACCTAATATATATATACCCCCCTTATATATATAAAAACTAAATAATTAAATACCTATATAAATTTAATTATTATTTATATAAATATATAAAATAGTATATAAAATAATAAATAATATTATAATATAAATATAAACAATTTATTATTATTATTGGGCATTATCTATGACAAGATTTGGATAGATGTGTGTAGTCAAGTTACCGCGAAGTTTGCTGTAAAAGTCACGTATTGAAAATGTGCAAAAAAATATATACCAGAAAATGAATTCAAGCCCCTGACAACCACTAATATCTCTGAGAATATGTATGGATGGACTTTCTAAAGATAGTAATCTAATCCAAACAAGATGGAAGCTCAATAACCACACAAATCTCAAAGAATAGGAATATAAAAATGAATATAAATATGTACTCTATGAAGGGAACAGAAAATCTAATCGCATTCAAAAATTGTGGATTAAATGCTACAATATCACATGTAGTATATGCCATATTGACAATCCTAGCAACAAAGCGGAGGTTAATTTCGATTAGCCATATCATGTCAAACTCTGGATTCAAAGTGTGGAAGGATTAATAATGAAATGATCTAAAAGAACAGAAAGTGAATTGTGGCGTAGTTGTGAACCTCACAGATAACTCCCTTCACCAGGTAAACTTATTCATGACTTAAAATTATCCTAAATATATAACTCCTATACAATTATCCATATAGAATTAACCCTTTATCATCTGAAAATAAAATCTTATTGGTAATAATTATAAGTAAACAAGATCAAAATTTCCCTTGTTACAGAGAAAGGAAAATAATACCTTACGTCCAGTTCGATAAATTACTAAAATGGACTCAACTCCGAAGGATTCAATCTATGTTATAAAGGAACCAAATGGAAATCCAAACTAATATTATAAAATTTTCTTTGTTTACAATTCACAATATTCATAAATATTTATGGTAGTTGGGAAATTATAAGTTTAATTAGCCATTTGTTATATATAATATATAATATGGTATATATATACGTAATATATATAATAGTATAATATTATAATATATATATATATAATAATAATATTATTAATATAATATAATTATTATATATAATATATATTATATATATATATAAATTAAATTAATAATTATATATTATTATATAAATTATATATATATATATATTATAATATATAATATATATATATTATTATAATATTAAATATTAATATAATATATATTAATATATATATATATTAATATATATAATATTATATATATAATATATTATATATATAATATATATAATTTATATATATATATATATTAATATATATTAATATAATATATATATATAATATTATATTAAATATATAAAATATATAATATTAATACCACTATATATATTAATATTATTATTAATATATAATATTTATATAATTAATTAATAATATAGATATATAAATAATTATAATATATATAATTATTAATATATATTATATTATATATATATATAATTATATATATAATAAATAATAATATATATTAATATATATATATTATATATATATATATATAATATATATATATAATAATATAATATATATAAATTAATATATATACTATTAATATATATATTTAATATATATATAATATATATATATATATAAGATTTTAATATTATTTTACATAATATATTATATAATATATATATAAATATAAATATAATTTATATAAATATATAATATCTTATAATATAATATATATTATATATATATATATATATATTTATATATTTAATTATTATATAATATAATATATAATATATATATATACTGGATTATATATATATAATATATTAATATATAATTAATATATTATATATTATATAATAATATATTATAAATAATATATACTATATATTAATATATATATTTTAATATATATAGTATAATAATATAATTTATAATATATATTTGATAATTATATAATATAATATATATAATATATATATATTAACTTTATACAGGACACATTACCTCATATATTATTCTAAGAGAAAAAATATTATAATATATATATATTAATATAATAATAATATATATATATATATATATATATTTATATATATATATATATATATATATATATATATATTATATAGAGAGAGAGAGATGAAGATTAAAATAGATAAAGAATAAGATAGAGATATGTGAAGGAGAAAGAGAGTAAGAGAAATTTTCATATATTAACATGTTTAAAGCAAATTAGTATATAAATTGTTTCTAATTTTTTTTTTGAAAGAATCAGTAAAATATCTTTATTTATAATTACTTTTTTTAAATTACTATTTTATATTTAATTATTATTTAAATTTTATATTTTTGTCAAATAATTGCTTTAATATGTATTTTCATTTTTATTTATTTTTTATTAATAATTTGATTTGTTCCTAATTACTTCTTAACTTTATACAAATTTGAGAGGCTGTATCCACCTAATGTATTCCAGACACGTCATTTCTTTTTTTTATCTTCATTATTATATTTTTAGAGTTATCCTGTGATTTTTATAAAAAAATCGGGCGGTGAGAAGCCCTTCTGCGATTACTTAATTACCAAAAAAGTGGAATTTGACATATGCATTTTGATGATTGAAAGAAAGAAAATTGAGGATGGTGGATTGTTCCAGACCTCCTATAGTGACACGTGACAGAATGAGCCATTAGCAGACAAAAATTTGGTGCTATAAAGATGAGTTGCGTGTGTGTAGGTGGGAGTGTTGTAAGTGTGTCTGAGGAGTGTGGTGTAGTGGTGTGTAAATGAAGAGAGAAAGACAAAAGTATTTTCAAAAATAGTGCATTACTCAGATTAATTCTCTGAAAAGCTTTAGGAACAGAAGGAAATTAAGAAATAAAAATAAATTTAAGCCTAAAAAATTAGGGAAAAATAACTTTATTAAAAAAAGTTGTCCAAAATTTTACCATAATATATTAAATATATATATATTTATTATATATATTATTAATATATATATATACATATATTATAATACTAATATAATATATATTAATTATATATATATATATATATATATATATATATGATATATATATTTAAGACATAATATATAATATAATATATATTTGGACAAAAATAGGCATTACTCAGATTAATTCTCTGAAAAACTGATTGTATAGTAATGCATGCTTATTAGAATATATTTTTAATGTCTCTCCCCATTTATATTCGTACTATATATGGTTATGATAATGATGTTATATTATTTTCAATAGGGTAAAAACTTTAGTATACCGTAAGTTGTCATGTAATTATCAGAAATTAACCACCAGACTTCCTAAAATATGAGAATGGCTACTGGAACTGAATAGTTCATGACAAGAAAATGACAAACTTTAAAAGAGATAAACAACTAAAAAAGCCGCAGAAAGTCAAACTTTTTTTTTTGAGTGTTACCTCAGAAATATTAAGCAAGTACGTTATAACGAGTATAATTATCTTTTTTAGTTATTTTATATCCCACCATTAACCCTATTCTATATCTGATTCGTTAACCTCAACTACGGGACCGACCGGGGCATATTGCGGAATTTTGCGGGGCCGGTATAGGCCGGGCCGGGGCTGCTCTATTTAGCGCGGGCCGGCGGTCGGTTAGGCCGGAGGCCGGGGCGTGGCCTACCGGGGTTAGCATAAAATAGAATAAATGCAAGTCAAAAAACACTGAAAGTCTTTAAAACTTAGGAATGAAAATATAAATATAATTTCAAATTTAATTTTAATAATTTTATATTTAAAAAGTGAAATACATTTGGTTTATTCAGTTCCAATAAATTAATATTTGAAAATAATTTTTTAGATTGCTAAATTGATCTTCCAATTAGATAATAAGTTGTATAAAATTAATATATATATATAGATATATATATATATATATATATATTATATATATAACTAAGATATAATATATATATATATATATTAATTATATTAATTAATATATATATATATATAATATATATAATTATATATATATATATATATTAATATATTAATATTATATATATATATATCTATATATAATTAGGTATATCAACATCCATAATTTATATATCACATACCTAATCCTCCGACTATTTATAATGGAACTTATGCCCATAATATTGAGTATAATATTAAATGGTTGGTTGAAATTAATTGGTAGTATGGTGTATACTAGACAGTTTATAATAAATAAGGCGTAACATGACTTGATCTATGCCCAACTTCTATGGCCTTTGCTTATATATATTCACTCAAGCCTAATCACACCAACTTACGCCCTATTAACAATTTACCATATTCTAATTGCACTCACCTTATAAACTTTACCATTCCCTCGCGCTATATCTTCTCAATCTAAAACCATTAATCAGGTGCATTTCACCTTCCCATCCTCATTCTAATACAGAAGATTTCAATACAAACGTATTCATACCACTTATTCCTTACTACCACCAATTTTTCTTAGCTTATATGACGTTACCTCTCTTTTCACTTCCGTTACTCATAGTCACCATTTACTTCTAAGCTTTAACTATCAAAACTATATTCAAGAACATAACATCTACTATATAAATTATTCCTTTCTACCCTTCTTAAGCCCATATTTCTCTTCACACTTTGATCACAGTTCTTTTACTTTATTAAAATTCTTTTTTACCGATTTCATAAAATATTAAAATTGAGTAGTATCTCCTTATCCCTCAAAAAAATGGGGTTTTTTTTTTTCTTCCCCCTTTATATCTGCCACCTTAAACAATATTTTATGAGAACTCTATTGTAATCACCACTACCATTTATTTATTTCACCACTTCCTCTTTTCTAAATGACACACATGGCTCGTTATGTGGACGACGTGTTCTGCGCACTTTCAAATGACATCAATAAATTTCATTTTACAACACATAGTAATAAGATTTTTATGACACTTAACATGTTGCTAAAATTAGAATGATCAATAAATTCTTTTTAAAACTTATTATTGATACGTGAATATAAAAACTTCTCCACATCTATATCCTTTTCTGTTTTACAGAAAACCCCACTTGCTACCTTCTCTTGGATGTCATGATTGGTTAATAACAATACAATATAACACAAAATAGCTACTACATATACAGCCCCTAATCTTTAGAGTCCTTTCGTAGTTTGCTCTCACTCCATTAATTTTCATCTCACATGAAAACTCAATTTCTTTTTTTCTACTTTCATCAAACTAAAAATCCTCCTTATATCATTAATTCAGCATTTCGCCAAAGTACTATATAATAACCCCAACCTCCAACAATTATACAAATCCATGAATTAAGTAACCCTATCCCATTTTCCTCCACACAATTCTTTCTTTATATTACCATGAATCTTTTATAATTAACATCAAAAGAAAACATATGAATTATATTGTAGAAGTATATTTGCTATATGAAAATCAAAGCTAACAATTCCCTTGAAAAGGCCTTGACATTATTGTAAAGAGGATAGCCTTAAGTCAGCAAGTAAGAATGTTAAGATTATTATGTTCGATATTAAATACAATATTCTATTAAACATACAATATATTTTGAAAACTTCTTAAGTTCGTTCCATCGGACAGAGCCTATTGAATGTTCTTAGGCGAAGGCTAATGGTACTTTGTTTTTGTTTATATTTTCATAATTTTATCTGTTATTTTCATTTTTTATAGCACTGTTTAACACAGAATTTCGGAGCGTAAATAAATAATTTATAGGACTATATATATTAAAATATATATTAATTTTATAAATATCCAATTTAAAATATAATATATAATAATATTATTATAATATAACTCCCAATATAATATATACCTAGAATATATAAAGGATAATATACAGATAGTGTATATATACTATATATTAATTCAATTAAATAAATTAATTATGAAAGAGGAACAAAAGAAAATGTTTGATTTTCTTGAAGATATATTGATTAGGTATAAAAGAGATGATGTATAATTATATTCATATATTAACAATATATATTTACCTTCCTTCCCGAATATACAGTTTGATTATATCAAATTATCGAACCTATTTAGATTTGTTAAAAACTCTGGGAAAATTACTAATTTTGCCTACCACATCCTATAATTTCGAAATGTCAATAGTAAATCACAAGGAAAAAAATTAGCCATGATCTCTATAATTATGGCTATGTTTATAAAATATTTCTGAGCACAATTTATAACAAAGGGAGTTTAATGGAATTTAGATAATATATTAATATTTTTTATTTTGTTTTTGAATTTAAATTTCCTCTAAAAGCTTAATTTACACCGGCGTTAAGCAGAATGTTCACCGGTAGCAAAACCCGGTTTTTCACTGATTTTGGGCCGGGGCCGCCGGGCCGGGTCGCTAAAAAGTGGCCTCGTGGTTTAGCCGGTGCCTGTTGTTCTTTCCCAGCCTTCTTTTTACTTTCTCTTTGTTACACTGCAAACAATACAAATTCTAACCTTCATTCTTCGACCCGAAGGAAATCTTCTCCTCCCTTCCAGATTACCATAATGTTCTTCAGAATAATATTATTTGATAACTCTCATTATCCTAATCGTATAAATCCCTACCTTTTATAATTTCGAAACATTTTTTGTACCCACTGGAGAGCTGTATTCTTAAATAGTGCTAAGTGAGGTGAAAAAAAAACTAGATAAAACAAAAACAGAAACCCATTCCTTAGACAGTGTTTTCAAAATGGTGGGTCGAGTGTAAGGCCATTAGAAGCATCTCGCTCACTGTGACCAAGTATACCAGAGAGTAAGAGCAAAGAGATAGAAATACCACTATATTCTAAATTTTATTGTAAAACTTCAAATTCAAAAAAAACATTAAAAAAATCTCCATGAGCCCTGGGTTGTACCAGTTAGTTTCTTTAACTAATTCCTGCGATATCATGGTTCAAGTACCTCTTGAGGAAGCGACTACAACAAATCTATAGCTCCAATCTCTCAATTTATCTTCCGGTGAATAGGTTTTATACTGGATTCCACCATTATAAAAAAAACGCCTTGTTACCCACGGGTATGCAGGTAGTGAAGGCCCATCCTCGTTTCACCGATCTCCTGCAAGCTCTGGGTATTCTCCTTCGGTGTTTACCTCCACACCCACTTAATCTTCTGCCGGCGCAACTGCTCCAATATATCCATTTTAAGGCGACTCTTTGTCCAGCAGCGCAAGAACAATAAGATCCTTCTTCATATGTTGCGCCGGTGAGACCTCTCACGCTCAAAAAATGGAGCATATCCCAGCACCAGGAACGAGACCTGTGAAGTGGTCTACCTTTGTCCATCTCTATGTCTCGTCGAGGTTCCTCTTTCCCCGTGGGCGTAAAGGTTCGATTTTATTAATGTTTTACAAAATTCACTTGCATTAACATTACAGCGTTCACTTAATATATTCTTATGTATTTTATTTTTACTTTAGCTTATTTTTTCTTTTTTTACTTCTGATATTT
This sequence comes from Trachelipus rathkii, assembly GCA_015478945.1. Taxonomy (NCBI): domain Eukaryota; kingdom Metazoa; phylum Arthropoda; class Malacostraca; order Isopoda; family Trachelipodidae; genus Trachelipus; species Trachelipus rathkii. Next base: position 63,235 of record JABUQX010070244.1, on the reverse strand, counting down.
AAAATTAATTTTTTCTTTTTTTAAAAGTTTCACGAGGGCAGCGGAAGCTTTTATTTCACGATTGGCTACCAAAAACTTCTAATTCAAAAAACTTCCAAAATGTTACTAAATATAATATCAAATTATTTTTTTTTAAAAAATTAAGTTGATAACACATAAAATTATCTCTCTTTTTTTATCCATTATAAGATATCTTCTACAATATATAATCTATTTTATGTGAATCATCAATGTTTTTGAAGTCCTCTTCTATTTCTAAATCTTTTGCAAATACCCCAATATTAATCACAAAATATTGTAATTTTAAACTCACGTTCTAGCGCTCTGTGTCTCAGCATAACTTCTCTCATGTGCTCACAATTCAAAATAATCTCACACGATCCTGATTAAAGTCGTAGATAATTAAATTCGATCTCTCCTTATCACCCACTATTCCCTTAGCCTCAACCTCCTCTCCACTCCTCTCTCTGTCGACCTTCCTAAAATTTCTATCGTCGAATTTAGAATAGTACAAAAAGTCTATATTTTTTTATACCATTTTTCCCGCATTTTTAAAGCTTTCTCTCACATACTATATATATAATTACTTAATAAAACTCTTATATACTCTCCAATGTCTCCATATATATTTCCATCTCAAAACCTTATATATAAATATTGTATCATAGTTTCCACTTTTATCATTTACTATAAATATCTCATACTCACCTCAGGATTAATATATTACCGTAAATGAGACTCATATATCCTAATCATACTCGTCTCACTCCTCCCGTATACGTTACCTATTATTTTACAAAAATATATTGATGTTAATCCATCCAATCTATACAAGTAAATAAGTTGCTTTTTTATAAGGAAATATATAATATTTGGGCGATATTGATAAGAATCTTAAGAAAGGCGTTCAACACCAAGAGCTCATATTTGACACAAATTTTCCTCATCCCTCTTCATAATTCTTTATTATTTAAAGAGTATTTTTTAAAAATGTCAAATTTAAATTATTTTTAATCAATAATAAGATAATTGGTTCTAAATGATTTTTTAAAAGGGAGTGTGTGCGTGTTCGACGAAGAATCGAACAAGAAGATACTCTTAAAAATACACTCTTTCGAATTATATCATTCTCTCAACAATGCGGACTTTTAAATTATTCATTAATAAAGATATATCATATAAATAATCTTCCAAATTACAACATGTGCTCTGGATATTACATAATACTTTAGATGATGCTACACTACGCTACACACACCTCTCTCACCCCACTCCACTTGTCCTCACAACTTCCTGACAAGTGTAAAGAAGAGAAAACTTAATTTAAATAATTAGAGCAACTATCACTTAAATATACAATAAATTAAACTCTTTTCAACTTATTCATTGTGAGTATTACCCATATCTATTATATATTTTGAGACGATATTTCTTTAAAAATAGTGTCTATATAATAACCTTATAAATACGTCCACGAGATCCAATCTTTGAACTCACCTTCTGAGAAATACTTTAGAGATTATTTCTTTAAACTACTCATTAGTCATTACTCTTAATACTCAAAGACCCTACCTCTTTTAATAAAATTAACTCTATTAAATTCACTTTTGATTAATAAATACCAATAATTAAAAGCTCACTCTTAAGTTCTTCTCAAAATGAAAGAAAAAGTTAAAGGATGAAAAAAATTCGGATTAACTAAAAGCAAAAAAGATGAAATTTAGATCTGGAATCCTCTAATGTCCCACTCGACTCCTCTTGCTCTTTGTTCTTCTGCGAAACGAATTTGTTCAAGGGCGTGGGCGGGAAGTGGGTGGGGGGTTGGGATTAATGCAGACTCTGGTTGGTAACCACCTTCATCGGACAACGTTTAATACGGACTTTTCACCTTATGAGTATCCAATCATCATAGAAGGAAGCTGAAGCAAAGAAATTTGTTCAACTCATATAATATATTAATAAACTATAATTAATATATTACTAATAAATAGTTAAATTTAAATAATTAATATAATACATTATAGATATTATATATATACAGATATATAATAATATAATATATTAGTTATAATAAACTTATATATAAATAATTATATTTATATATTTATATATAGTATATATAATATTATATTAATATACATATATATATTAATTTAACTATACAATTATATATTAATTACTTAATAAGCAATGTTTTTTAATATATTACTACTATATATATAATAAATATTATATACTTATATATATAATTATATATTATATAATTATATACTATACTATTAATATATAAAAAACTTATATTACTATATATATATATATAATATATATATATATATAATATATTTTTAATATAATTTATATAGTAATGTCAATATATAATATATATTTAATAGATAGTCAATATTATACGGAGATAGAGTGAGGAATGGAAGTAAATAGTGAGTATAGTATACTAGTTGATATATCATGAAAGATAATAGGGATATACTATACGATATATTTATATACTTATTATATATTGAGTAAGACTGTAGACGATTATGATCAAATATTTTTTAGAAATATATATTATGAAATATATTAAAATTTTTCTAGCTTTTATTTCCTTAGCCAATTTAGATTTCATACAAGAAATATTTAATTACTGACTTTTTCTGCGTATCGAAGTACTATAGAGATATATATACTTACAGATAATATAAGTTATAAAATTACAGATAAACTCGAGCCATATTGGCGACTGCCCTTGTGATGCCAAGTGGTGGTCTTCCTTGTGATGTCTGAATTCCGCATTTTCGGTTTTCGAAAATATCTGAATCAAAGAAAGAGAAATTTTAAAGGAAGTTGATTTTTTTTATATTATATATACAAGAGAATTCAAAAATGCTAAACAAAAGACAAAAAAACAAACTTTCATATATTTAAGTCATTTATTTAAAAATCAGTAAATCAATAAATCAATAAATCAAAAAATCAGTAGAATCAATGAATCAGTAAATCAGTAACACCCCATAAATCAATGCGCGACAGTCAAATAAATCAATAAGGAGTCAACTAAATAATAACTTTTATTGTCCAAGTTATGATGGAAAAATTTTTAAACCTGTTCTTAAAGTGTGTTGAGGGAGTTAAATTTTTACCTGAATCTGGACCCTAGCCTACAAAATTATGAGAATTAATGTGTGACCTGACCAGTTGAGAGAGCGCACGCGATACAATGGTGCCGAAATTCGCTCGGAAGAGCTTTTGATTGCGTGCTGTGCTCCTTATATATATCTCGACTTGGTCTGCACCACACACACACGGGTCTATTAGAGCGAGTGCGACGAACACCAACGGACCTACTCAATGCGTAACGAATTTCACTTTCTCCACCTATTAACTCCATCTCTCACTACGATACTATATATTTATATTTATATATATATTAACTAATAATAATAATTCCATATTTATATATACCCTAGAAAATAATGAACTCGATAACTATTAACATATATTATTAATGTATTATTAAGTTTATATAAAACAGTGAAACATACTTTTAATATATATATTATTAATTACTATAAATTATATATACGTATATATACTTAAATTATAAATCTTAATTAATTAACATATATATATATTAATATATATATACTTTATATTATAATATATAATACTTTATAATATTATTTAAATAATATTAATATATATAAATATACTTATAATATTGTTAATATTTATAATTTATATTTAATATCCACTATGTTAAACATTTAATTTAGTAAAATCTATATAAGTCTAAACTCTGCTCTTTTTCACAGACATAGTAATTGTCGATGATTGGATAGCAGGAATATTTGTTAACCTCATATATATAATACTTACCACTATATTAAGACGTACCATAAAACTATCACTCACTATTAAGTACATCTCAAGTTGAATGGACATAAGAAGACAAAAAAGGTATCGATAACCCCTATACAAATAATCTTTAATATAATTATATTTAGTATATAATTATATATATACTTCATGTTAATTACATACAAGATATAAATATTACTATTAATATATTAACTATATTATATATATCTAATACTATATATATATAACCTATATAAACTACTACCTATATATATATATACTTTATATATAAACTATAATACAATAGTATATACTATAGAACTACTAAATAACCTCATATATTATTTCCTAACATCACTTAATAGTATATCTATATCACCATACCCTACGTCACCTTTAAAGCTATCACTATATCAAATAGAGTCATAATAATACTTTAGATATATATATTGCCAAGACCCCTTATATATCATGAGTTACGTAAAAGATTAGACTAGCTCAGCATAGGTTTAAGTTTGCGACTTTTGAAATCTCCACTCTGTGGTATATTACAGTTACGGAGTGCGGTTGTGTTAAGATGTTCAGGGAATGTAAAATCAAATTAATAATAATAATAATCTAATAATAATAATTTAATAATAGATATAATAATAATAAATGAAGTTAATTAATAATAATTGATATAATAATTAATAGGATATAAATAAGACATTAGTAAATACTCATGATAATAATAGAGTGAGAAAATAATAATAACTATATAATATCCTAAAATTAATTAACTAATAATTAAATAATAATTTAATAAATAATAATTAATAATTTTACATACATATAAATAATCCCATAATAATAGATCAATAGGGATGAATAAATTAATAATAATAATAATATAATAATAATAATAAATCAAAAATAATAATAAAATAATTAATAAAAATTAATAATACTCAGACGCGAAATTTAATTTCAATAAAGAACGTAAACATTTAAGCTACCGGGCTCTTTTACATAAATAAAAAAAGCCAAAACCATGAATTTAAAACATTGGTATCTCTTTAATTCGTCAAGACGAAAAGTTGGAGAATATGTCATTAGGCAAATTATTTGATCCTCAAAACTCCCCTGTGCACAAATTCTGCTTCGGACCTCATTACTGAAGCTGAATTCTGCAGCTAGTCAAGCTCCGAATTACCTTTACCCCAAAAACTCACAATTGAAACTTCATATATATCTAAAATATACATCTTTTGATCTTGGCAGACAAAATGCCCTCTTAACTATCTACTAATCTCACTGCATTCATAATACTAATCACTACAACTAATACTGATCATAATCATATAACATATTATACTAACATCAAACATATAATTCAAAATACTAACTCACGTGAGTATACACTCACACATACCAACACTAAATATGCACCAACTCATATATACATATTATTATATTAATATATATATATAATATATATTATATAATATCACTATATATATTATATATATATATATTAATATCTTAATACTATTAATATAATAATACCTATATACTAATACTACACATACCAATAACTACTACTATAACTAGCGCACTATAAATCACTATATCCATCAACTACATACAATACCTAACATCTATACTATATAACCTACATCTATAATACATATATCTAAATACTAACTACACTAATATATAATATACTCCCTACGTTAACCTATATATTAGCACTATATTACATCTACTACACAACCCCAATATATAATTATAATACAACTTATATTACCTAACACACTTATACTACTAAATCACTAACTAAAACCTCATCTTTATCATAACTTCTACATATTAAGCAATACAATCTGGACTATACATTTTTATATATTATACGCACTTATAATACATATATATATTATATAATACTATACTATTATTAATATTATATATACTATAACTACTAATACCTACTGATATTTTAATATACATACATTAAAAACAATACCTACCTATATATATATATAAGCTTCCTACCTATATATATATTTAAATATATTTATATATAGATAATACTATATAATATCGTAATATAACTACTAGCCCTTTATGGCTCCATCTATACCTCATAATGGTTCCAATTTATTATTATTATAGTAATCGTAGTAGTAAACACCACTATATCCTATTAAATTAATATTATTATATATATAGGCCATAACTTTAATAGACAGTGCAATTATATTTATTAATATTATAATAAAAACATACAATTTAATTAATGTCTAGTGAAGGAGGCAAATATACCTACTTATAAATAATTAATGACTTTGTATAATATATATAATAATACTAGAAATTAATAATTCCCATACATGTTAACAGTATAATATAATTACTTATATTTATAATTATATTATTATAATCTAATACTTTAATAGTTCATATATTATACTAATTATATTATAATATATAAAATATCACTCATACTTTTTTAAATATATCTTAAAATATAATAAATATATGCATAAAACATTTAAATAAATTAAACTAGTAATTATAATATATAAAATATACCTTCTATCGTATTATTATTAGATATTAATATTATATATAAATACAATTATTATTATATATATATATTGTTTATATATAACACAATAGTGATACAATTTATTATTATAATTTAAAATAAATATATATTATAATATTATATAAACTGTTTATATGCAATTTGAAAGTTTATAAATATAATGGCATAGATATATAAATACATAGTATATATATATAGGCTATAAAGTAAAGCAGGAAAGTCTCAAGTATTATAAAATATCACATATAACGATATATATAACTATAAAACTATATATATATCAAAATAAGTGATATGTTAGATATATATATAGATAACTATCACTCACTCACTCTAAATTCTTTCCTAACGATATACTATTGATTATATATATATATATTACTGGCTATTAATAATAACGTCAGGTTATTTATATGTACTTTATATTATAACTTAATGTATATATTTATAGTAACTGCTATATTATAAATACTATTATATATTATATATAATATAGGTGTTATTATATATATTTATTATAAACTGACTTAGGTTATAGATTAGTAATTCCAAAAACATATTAATATATATATATATCACTTAATAATAAGCTATTTTTTAATCAAGTTATATATATAATAATATATAAACAATATAAAAAGTATATATATAGTAAATGTAGGCCTAACCTATACTATCATAATATTATAACTATTATAATACCCAAAGGGTATATAAATTTATAGTGATATTAATATTATTATAGTACTTATTATGTTATTATTATTAATAACATATAGCTTTATTAATACTGTTGCAATTTAAACAAAGTGATTATAGTATTATATAATTATTAACTTGCTTTATATATAGAACTCATATGTATTATTTAAATATAATACTTAATTACAAACTTTTATATTATATAATAAACTATTTATATTATATAACTAATATAGAATATATACATGTTATATTATGTCTATACTCGTGTGCTTATATATATATAATAATACTATTATAACTATATATCATTTAAATTACTATTATTAACATTATCACACTATATATTAATATAAAGCACTAAGTGATTAAATTCCCAGGTATCTATAATTAAATCCTAAATAGATAGGGTGGACCTTAATCACCCTAACGTAGTGAGTGGTATAGTTATTATGAGTATTATATAATTGATATCTATTAATATATGAGTATATATATATTTTTATAACTATAAATATCCTATATATATATTATTTTATAATATCATTAGGTTATTCTCATATAATAATAATATCACTATTAATAGGTATATTATTTATATATATATAGTTTACAGTTAAATATAATTATACATGTAATGTACTGTATATATATTATAATATAATACTCATATTATAATACGTATGTACATATATATGTGCTCTTAACTGGACAATCTAGTAAATATAAATTCTTCCCCCTATATCTTCATTTTAACAACTTTACAAACTTACAAAGCAGCCTTTCTGTAAGAGTACTTCAATCACTACAATTATATTAAAAAAAATAAGTAATGAGTGTGTTGCAATTGTCAAGATTAAAGGAAACGAAATTGATTCTAATAACAGAACACTCTGGTTTATATACACACCAAAAGCTATATAATGATATATAATATAATACTCACTCAGTAAATCTAATAGTATAAGGTGAGTAGAGTGTGAATATATATATATCACAACTCACTCACTATAACCTAATATATAAGTATATATATAGGTATATATAATATGATGATGATATATATGAATTATGAATATAATATTATAGCTTTATTATGTTTATATATATATATAACTGTGACTCATTTATATCATGCTTTATTAAACTATAATATTAGTATTATATAACTGCTTTAAAACTATTTTCTATGTATACTATATATTTAACTATATTATATAGGCTTTATATTAAACTTTATCTTGCTACTTAGCCTTATTATATAATAACTTACATGTTTTTATTAATACTATAATGGCCCTATATTTATTATATATAAAACCTTATTCTAGTTTTCATTATATTATAAATATATATACCCTGCCCTATATATATATATTAAAACCTTATCCTGTACCTTTAACTGTACTCTATATATATATATATTATAATACATATTAATAAGTCATTTGTTCCCAACTACGTAATCTTAATTTTGCTTTTAAAATTTGTTGTAAAATTTTTTTGAATTAAAGACCCAGTAAGCTCATATCCGTCCGAACGTATTCTGATGGAGTGACGCTTCTCCAATGATCAAGAAAGATCTTTTTATGGTATCTATCCATGAAGAGAAGAGTTGACTTAAAAAATACTAACCATTGTGACTTTATATTTTACATCCTAACAGGACTATCTCTCTTAGGATGTAAAATATAATTGTCAGCTCTGAGTGTTAATGAAAGGGATATCCAAAAAAAAAAGTTATAGAATAAAAAGTTTATAAGAAGTGTAAAAAAAATATATTAAGTTTTGTTTATTTTACATCTAATTTAAATGTATATGAAAAGTATTTGTCTTTTTTAAATATAACAATAATATGGGCTAGGTCTTTCTTATTTTAAGTTTCTAGTACATTTCTGGTGAATGACTAATTGAAAATAAAATATTTTTGTGATAGCAGTATATTCTGTAAATTTTTTGTGTTTCTTCTACTCATTTCTTCCGTCCTGATAAAATTTTTAGTATGATTTGATTTTAAAAATAATCGTAATGTTAAGTCTTTAAATTTCGAAATTCGAGAAGATATACATATAAAAATTCTTTGGATTTAATATATACAAATATTTATGGGAAAAGATAGATTACTAATCTTATAATAAATATTTTTCGGAATGTTTATCTTTATCATTGGTTATGTTTTGTATTCATCTTAGGTACTTGAGTTGATGTAGTCCTATATACTATTATATATTATTAGTTTATAATAATTTAAATAATTAAATAGTATACTAATCATCATTATTTATATAAGCAGTCTGAACATAGCTTATTTTTGAAAGCTTATTATTTTTAAGCTTATTTCAACATGGTCAAATTTAAAAATTTGTACTCATATTTTAGGATCTTAATCCATACTCATTACCGGTTTCGAGCTGTCTCGTAACCCCTAATTGACCAACAAATTAGTATAGTATAATATCACTATATACCATTATATACACTATATATCAACTACAATATATATATTACTAATACTTATTATAATAACAGTATATTATATATATAATATATACTATAATCATAACCTATATACTATAATTTATCCACTATAGTGAACACTTATATATATTATAACATTATATCCAACATCTCCACAACTAATAAATATATTCGGACGAGAGAGTCCTACTAATCACGCCCACACGGGAACGTGAGCGTGATAAAAAAAAAATTCTATTTATACCAACATAATTTTATCAGAAGCCATGAACAATTAGCATGTACTAGGGGCTCTGAAAATTGATTTCCTTTTCTTTTTACTTATAGTGTATGTTCTAGGGGCGCAATTAGGTTAGGTTAGGTTACTACAGAGTTAGGTTAGGTTAGTTGAGAAACACAAAGACAGAATAAAGAAGACGCCATAACCTTGCCGTGAAAAATTTTTATCATTTTTGAATCTAGCAGCTACACCGTTCCGATGCTGGCGCTTAAGTAACGTTTATGTACTTACTTAGTGAAATAATTGATTATACTATAATTACTATATATATTTATAAGTTCAAACAGTTTATACTCCCACCAAATTACACCTTCTCTGCTCATTAATTTAAGTGCGAAGAGCCACATCCAACATATTATATTTAATGACGACCCAATAGTACTTCACCAAGTACAACACTATTTCAGTATTCCAATTTTTACAAGGTCAATTACTATATATACTGAAAGTATATAATCTACTTTAATGACGACTCAATAGTACTTCACCAAGTACAACACTATTACAGTATTACAATTCTTACATGGTCAATTACTATATATACTGAAAATATTTAAGCAAGGCAATAATATAACATAACAAATATAAACATAACATAAAATAGGAATATGAATATGAACCACACACAACACCTTCTGAACTTAGTCAGACACGGACACTAGTAAAAAAGACTAAACAAAAGCACGCCATGATGATCTAAAAAACGACACTCTCTTCCTGACCTTGGTAACTCTTCCTTCCTGCCCTTTCATATCCCAAAAACTGCCAAAAAGTAAGCCAAAAAAAACCCAAATTCAGGGATGTGTATGTTTTGCTTAATAATATAATCTTTTATACGTACAACTGTCCTTCCCCTTAAGTTGCTCACAACGAGATATCGGTAAGACAATATTAAATTGTTGAGTCAGTGAGAAAAACTTTAAACTGTGTCAAGATCGAACTTCGATGACTTTTTTTATGTTAACTGTCCTGTAGCGACAGCGATTAAATATTATAAAAAGAGTAACAAGACGAGTGAAAAAAAATACTTCTCATGTGACATTGCTCTAATGCAAACGCCACTCTATTGGCTTGTGCATATAGGTTACGAAAATCTTTGTATATCTCTATTAAAAGGAATGAATAAGCAAAATAATTTAACTCAAAATGCTCGCCCACTAGCGATATCCGAAGCAGAGAACCTTTAAACTGTTCCAAGCCATACCTTCATGTATTTTGGAGAGGCATTATAGCCAGTTGCGGAAAGAGTCAGTCCATGTACATTGTCTAAACGCAGCTCTTGGTGGTCAATGCGTTTCTTCATACCAGTATCATATATAGTATCCGTTAATGAGTGTTTAAATTATATTTAATTTATAAATTCCTTATGCTTTCGGTACAACAAAATTAATATTAATATGTGATAGGCCTAATATATTTTCATTAGTTAGTGTTGAACACTAAAGGATATAAAAGTAGTAGTTATAATTAATATAAGGATAATTAATATTAAATGAGTTATGGGTTTCAGCGCTATATATATATTAATTATTTGAGATATTCCTTATATATATACCGGTATATAATCTAATTAAAAAAAATTAATATTACCTATATTTATAAATTATTAAATTATACTGTCACTAAATGATATAGTCATTATTTGTTTATTTCTATTATTATCAAATATATATTGTTAATATTAATAATATAGAATATATGATAGTAGCCATACTCTCATTTTTGGACACCGCGGTATGCGCTCATGCGGTATGTTGATTTTAGAATCTCACTGAGGAAATGAACTGTTGTATTGATGTCGTGAGGAATGATGTTTTTTTTGATAATTAAACGACGACCAAAATATTACACTATTGACCTCATTATAAAGATTGGATTACGCTAATTAACTCATCTCTTTCATAACTCCCATATAATAAATATAGTATAATATAACATAAAATAATAAGTAAAAAGAAATATAAATATAAAGTAGAGTGAAAAATATGTTTTAATAGTATACTAGTGAGTTACTATACCAATCAGTAACCCTCAAAAACCTTTATATACTCAAAGCTTATAGAAAGAAAATTATATAAAATAAAGGAGTAATTACTTATTTACAAGAATTAATTAGTTTTATATAAGAGCTCATGGAAAATCTGAATGTTTCAATTATAGTATATTATATACTGATTATTTAGAGTGAATGTAGTTTGTTTGTATAACAAATATTATGAATAATGCCAGTATTAATTAATATTTATATAATAATAATTTAAATAATAATCTGCATAAGTTTTAGGCCAACACTGAATTGAGATAATTGTGATAAATACAGATGGATACGGGACGGACCCAATCAATCAAGAAAAACTATCACCCACCAATCCTCGTTTTTCCCCAACCTTTCACCCTTTTATGCCGAGTGAATTTAATAACAATATCAATGATATATAAAATAAGTTTTCTATTATTGAAAGAATTTTATATCTATGCGCAAGCCGTAATTGTGCGTTTGAGGATAACATAAAATTAAAATTTCTAGCATTAGTCTGCAGAGTAGTTTGATTTCTATTTCATGAACATAGTGAAATAATTTTAGGTTGACCAGTCATCCATAGGCTGAGAATAACTCTGTCAAACTTGAGAACATAATTTGAAACCCCGAGACAGACTGGACTAAAGTTAAAAAACCACAAATACCCGTATTCTTTTGCTAAGTTTGTAACCTCAAGCGTGTGACGGAAAACAATTCTAGCAATAATAACTTAGTCCACCAAATAACTCACGGTATAACCCATCAATATATGTATCTATATTTCGTCTTAGTACCTTGAAGGAGATAGTTTCAATCATTTTGTCCTATACATCTTTGGCAAGCATGTTTTATTCCCGGTTTTCCTGTCATTCATCACTACAATGGTACTGTGGAAATTCTACCAGAATTATACCCACTGCTGATTTGATCCTTGTTTTTTATAGAATCACGTGTTGGTTCTGCAGATTATCGTTTTTTTCCTATCCCTAATCGAAGATGGAACAGTGCGAGCGATCTTTGTGAAATAGGAACTGTTCGTGATGAGAAAGTTTTCATACTGAGCGTGTCCAAAGTCAATAAGTGCACCGATTTTATACTTGTTCTTCATACTTCTCGTAAGAATTTCAGGAAAAAACTTGCCGTTGTTAAATGTGCGTACATATAGACGGGCGCCGAAAAAAAATGAAGTAGAGTACAATAAGAGATATTCCGTCGAAAATGCACCGCGACCTTTTTGACCCTTTTCTGGCACCGCGAACCTTTTTTGAGCGTCGAATCAATACAGTAATATTTCGTGACGTTTGTGCCAGCCCAAGGTTCGAAAAAAAGAATTCACCTTTTTACAGAGGCGCCTTAACTCTGAACCTTTTCTTCTCGTACCAATCCACTTTAGATGTCTTCAGATGCTGAAGTCAAGACTTCCTTGCCCAAATATCAATGGTAATACCGTGACCACTATAAGTCCCTCAATTCCCTAGGAAGGAAGTCGATTCTTTTGTAGCCAACCCTACACTCTCTTTCGAGAACGCCTAATTAATTCCCGAGAAACCCTAATCAATTTTAGTATACCCTAAAAATTTTCCCTTCCGAGAACCCTAATTTAAATTTGCAAACGCCTAATTTTATTTGCGCAACTCCCAAATAATATTATGGCAACCCTTCGAAGATTGAGGCGTTGCGCCCCAAACGTTGATCAGGCCAACCCCGCTCCAGCAAAAACCGTTGTACCCGCTATTCGCCCCCCATTATTATTTAAGCCCCAACCTAATTTTTATTCGACCATGGGTCATATTTTTTTCGCCCACGTAATTTCTTAGTGACTATACCCTATTGATTCTGTCGTAGGCTTACTATTTTGCCACGTCTTTACCATCTTTTAGCCTCCGCTCCTCTAGAGATCTCCATCTCCATGCGTCCCTCATAATTTTAGACCACTCCGGTCCAAAACCTTCTTTCGAATGCTTACCAACTCCCTTGTCCGTCCCTCTCTAATTCAGCGCGTCAATTTTGAAGCCCGCCCACGGTAATTTTTTGATGAGCCTACCCTAATTGCGATCTCCTCCACTGGGCTTCTATTTGACCACCCTAATTCAAACTCACACCCCTTTGGTTTCTAATTAACCCATGAAGGAGTCCCAAATATTCTTGATCCCGACCCTCACATATATTTCCGTACCTCGAGATTCGAGAGAACCAAATTTATGCCCATACCTCTCAATGGAGTCAAAATTCTTTTTCTCCACCTCATCGTAATAATCTCCTTCCCGTATCTTCTCCAATTTAGGGCAACCCTAATCTAGCCATACCCTTTGTTTTGCTACTAGATACTTTACCTTGTGTTCATTCCCTTCCCGTACCTAGTGCCAAAATTTCCGTCCCTTATTAAACCCATCCTCCGTCAAAGCTTACTTCCAAATAATACTGACTGAAGAAGCCTCCACTTTTTTAGCACAGCGTCCATATTATTTTCGACCTAATCACTTATGGTTGCTTCTCTATTGCCTCAATGTTTATCGCCGTCTACCGCTATAATTTAAGCAAATTCCTTCCAACTTTTAGGCGAGCCCCTAAAACATAGCCGCATATTTTATTTGATGTACAAATTTTACCTTGTTTCGCACCAAAATCCGCATATTTCGCAGATTACTCAATTGCCGAAGACCTACATCGCATGAGCATGCCTCATTAACCCACGCACATTTTCTGCCACCACTCTCTAGCCCCACCGTCACATTATTTCGGATTCCTAACTTGACCGCGAAATGTATGGCATCTAATTTTTCTATAAAAACTTTGAACACCTACACACACACTACACACACACACACACGCACCACACACACACACACACCACACACAACAACGACACACAAACATGCACAGCGACCTCCCTTTAGACCTTTCTAGACGCGACTATTTTGAGTGCATCTTAATCCCTCTACCTAGAACACCTTGCACCTTCCTACTTTGGCCAACCCTTCCCACCTCGTCCGTTTATGGTTCCGTGCTCTTAAACCCTATATTAAATTCGCCACCATAATCCATCCCCTTGGGTCTACCCTCTACAATTTGTGTGCAAAACAATTTTTGGCAAACACACGCAAAATCCTCTTTTTACCTACCCGCTTTCGCTCCTTTTACGGCGTGAAGCTCCCGCGATATCCCTTCAATGAACAGAACCCTAAAATTTTTGAAAGAACATATCCCCTAATTCTTTTGGAGAAGCGGCCTAATTTATTTTGGTATGAACTCCTAACTTCCTTCTGAGAAACAAATAACTTTTTTATGCAGATACCCTTAATTTTTTCCGGCCAACCACCCTATTTACCTTTGTCAACCCCATAACTCCTTTCCGGTGCTAATACCACCTCGAACCGCAACAAAATGTGTGCTCATTAGCGCCAAACGTCCGTAGCTGCATCAGTCCACAACTCTGATCCCCACACGTACAGATAACTCTGCCCCCTATTATTATCACGCCACTACTTAATCACGCCCTCCACTCATCTCCCTTAATCTCACTTTTTCTACCATAACGCGAAGTGCTCCTGCGTATCAACTCCTCTTTAGCCACCTTCTGTTGTGCTAAATTTTTAATGGCTACCCCCTCCATATGTAATTTATACAACACGTTTTGTTGCACATAACGCAGGTATCGAACTATTTTCGAAAAGCAACTCTGTCTCCCAATCCGCATAATTAGATATTCACACTTATATTGCCAGATCACCATTACTACCATTCCTATCTCCTATCTGAGATCCTCGTTTCTCTCATCCGACATCGACAGATCCTTTCATATTTTATCCCGTTATCCCACCACCGCAGCGATAACAACTCATTATTCGACTCACCCGCTGCGCATAACCCTCTTTCGCCTATTAAACTCATGAGAGCTCTGTACACTCCCATAAATCCTAGAATACAATTATATCGTGTCCATCTTCATCCAATGTTTCCTCACCCAATTCGTCCAAATGCGTAAAAAATTACCCCACAAATACCAACTCCCTTAAAACCGCAAACCCTTGCTCGGTTAATTTGTTGCCCCAGAATCACTACCCCTTTGTCTCTCACTGAGGTCAACTGTATTTGGAACCCTATCTCCTACCCATTTTCGACCAAAACCCTTGCGTCCTTCCAAATGAGAGTCAGCGTCAATTTTCGCACATCCCACCCATAATTTACGATTCAACCCTCTTTCCTAGCGCTACCACCCTCATGGGTAACTACCACACTTCTATATGCACAACAGGATTAATTTATTGTTCACCTCTTCCCCTTTAGAAGTCTTCTCACCAATTCCCTAGCCCCTTATTTTTGACCTCGTTTAACTTTACCCTTCGTAAATTGTACCAACATAAACATCATTTCGCGTCTTTAACCCTTGCCAACTTTATATACCATCGGATCCTCCTTTCTATGCACCACAGTAATTATATATCCTTGTCGCGTTCCTTTTAGTGACGCCACCTTCCCTTTACCACCTTTTTTTTTTAAGACATAACCACACTTTTGTCCAAAAATATTACCTTGTCCTCTTAGATATCATGAATAATTCGCAATCATATGCACTCTCGCACCTCCGTTCTTTTGATCACTAATACAATGGTCACAATTTTGTGACCCACGCCTAACTCTGAATAAGCTCTTGATGGTATCCACACCTCCCCGCTGTACAGAAGGTATCTAGTTGACAATGTTCTCAAACTTAATCAGCTCCTGTTCTACTGAATTATTTCGATCTACTCGCGAGCTGCGCTCGCGCGTAGTGAAAAGCCTGCATGCAGTCGCAAAGTGAACCTACAATGACTGTGTGCCCAGCGTCAATGAGGTCCTCCTATATGTACCATCGTCACAACTTTCAAAAACGCCCTCCAGCCAATGCACAGCTTCCATAGCCCTGAAAAAGTGCCCATCATATCTGAACCTAATGTGCAATTAAAAGCTCTGCCCACATATGTTAAGCCAAATCTGAAAGTGCCTTTGCACTTTTTTCGAGAGCCGTTCAGACCTCACTGTGCACATAGCACATAGCAACCTAAATTTGATTGGGTATCTATCCCTCTATTGTATATAAGTCATAAGCAGGCAATTCGCTACATTGCTACTCAAACGTAGTATATTACAATCTATGCTATGGAATGTTTCATATCAAAAAACGCTCACATACCGAAGTTACACCGTCATTTTTCTAAACACTCATATGTGATAGCTCAATAGCGGAACAGAAGCCAAGAAATTTCCACCATATATCTAAACCCGTAGTTCTAAACACATTCAAGTTATCACAGTGTCCGCAGTTCGGCACGCTCAGACGCTGTGGCTGGGCTGGTCCTACGCGCATCGCCGAAACCGCCGCCGCAGTTCGGCTCTGCTACGGCGCAGCATCACCAGTATTTACGCTGCTACACCTGCCGTCCCGAGCGTGCCGCTCCGCGAGGTGTCCGCAAATTTATATTCGTCGTATACGACCAAGCGGCTCGCGTGAGCGAGTCGCTTAGTCATCTTTCCTCGCATGATCGCAACATTTCCCGCAAATGTTCCCAGGGTGATAACGTGATAAACCTCATTTAATGTATTCAATGTAAACATATCTCTAAGCCAATTTAACGTTACTAATAGCCCACTACCTACTACTGTCAGTTCATTCACTCTTTTATCTATCAAAATGCTACCCACAATGTATTATTACAAAACATTTATCACTTTCAACTCTACGTATCTATATCCTCTAATACGCAGGTCCCCCTAAAGTCGAGTGATAACAAAAATCAATAGACCCTTACTGCTGTACCATAGCCATCCAAACCACCTAAAGGCGAATAATTTTCCACCGTTTATATGCAATTTACCCTATTAACATGCTTAAATACTGTGCCTTCTACACTATAATATTTCTGCTCTCACCGCTAATTTAATCCACTGAGTAATTTTTACTGCTTTTAACTCTCCTAATGCTTCCTTACAATCCGCAATCTTAACTTTTCTTGACCTTTTACTAAGACTTTAACTATACCTGCGCGCTTTACTGCCTTTAAACTTTCTTAGCATTACTGCTTTAACTCACATACATTAACATACCTTAAGCAGTAAAGCCAGTTAAAACAATAGAGCGTGCTATACTAACACCTAGGGATTACGAAGCGTATGCTAAAACTTTTTACAGCTTTATATCCCCGCTTTTGATCTCACTGCTCTCATACGCTTTTAACAATCCGTCTGCTATTACCTTCCTTTATAAACTCTCTATCATACCAATTTAGCCTTTATTGAACTTTTCCGTTAATCTGTCTAGACCTTTTTGAGTAACTCTAGACTAACTGAATTGAGTTCAATAATTCAATTCTTAATTATTAATACTCGGAAATTAATATTTAAATTAAATAATATTATTCTGATAATCTTATCCTATTTTGGTTCCTCTAATACATCCTCTCTCCTTAAATATTAATTTAAATTTATAATTCAATCGCAAGAATTATAAAAACATCACTAAATATAAAGAAAAAACTTTAATTTATAAATGAAACAAATACTATTAATATTTAGAACCATTAAATAAGAAATATAAAAGAATTTATCGAAATTTAATTAAAAACAAATTTGCCTCATACTCTTCTCTACAAGCCCTAATAGAATACACAACTGAACCCTCACAACACTAATATCGAGATACGCAAACTGTTGTTCCAGCTTTGATTGAGCGAACAAATCGTGAGAACTTAGCGTATTGAGTTGAATCTTTTCCTGTGTAATTTACTGCCTTTTATCTGTCACTTTAACTTAAAAACTCAATATGTCAGAAATTAATACATATCTTTTGGACTGGATTTATGGATGTTGTATGTATAAAATTTTACAGTGTCCTGTATTAAAATCCCCGTCACAGCTCGTTAGCTATCCTGCTTTAGATAGCCTAGTGTGAGTCTCTGAGCATGAATAAATAGCCTGTGCCCTTAAAATACCTAATGAATCTTACTTGTTATTTCCAATAGATGATGTTTTAGTATAAGAAATAAGGAGATCATGTTAGAATCAATACCCTGTAAAAATAATATCGTAATTAAAGAAGAATTGCCTAAACTGTAGATGCACAGCAAGTAAAAATTTATTTAAAGAGTGAAATAATAAAGATGACTGATCAAGTTTTGGATGAATGAGAGCAGAATAAATACGATATTAGATCGTATTCCTTAACGAAATACTTTTGGAGTTATTGAAGAATTGGAACTTTCTTTTTAATGCACAAATTGATTGCTTCACTTGTTTTAGCGGGGCGATATATCCGAAATCATGCGGATGAAAGTGGTTTTTATATCACTTCTGAAATGTTTCCTTTTATGACGGCATCTCCAGCAGGTTGGCTGAATACTGATTTCATCAATGTAGAAAAATATGCAAATTGTTTCTTAATTAAGACACACAGTATTACTGTTTGATTGGCACAGCCGTAGAAGAGACATGATGAATCAAAATTAAGTAGTATTGGCACAAACTCTAAATGTTGCCTCTTCAAAGAAAGAGAAAATTACTAAAAAGTATGTATAAGAGGTAAATACTTCAATCCCCCAAACGCGTATATATTGCATGTCTGTGAAACGTTTCGACCCAAAAACAACGCAACAGAGTGCTGCTCCGTACCAACTATTCAGCCAACTATTGATGATAGAAACTGTTCGTAATATAACATACCTGAAAATCAAATGTAGTGCTCTAGTTGCAAAGTATTTTAACCTCTTAGTGATAAAAGAATTTAAGAAAGTAAGAAAGAAACCTTCTGAAGGATTTGTTTATCTAAATGGTTAGACGAAGGATGCCCAGAACCTTAACATCCTAGGTGTTAAAAATGTGCAAGTCGAAGTTTAAATGCGTATAAAAGGAAATGTTCTCTGTTAAACAGGCCTCAGAGTGGTAAAGCTACCGTCGTAAATATAGAACATCATTAAAAAACTCTCCTTATCAACCATAAAAATTTGAAAAAAATATGAAATGAAGAAGAATAATACTAACAGTCAGAGGTGCGGAGGCTCCTAGTTTTCCATGCCATTACAATACTGTCTCGTTATAGCTTCCCATGCATAACTGAAGTAGGATTCGTCACCCATAATTTGCAAGAAGCGTTGCCAATGTCACTTCCATATATATGCAGTATGGAGAAAATGCACAATGTGAATGTAACCAGCGAGTGGAATGTAAGAGCGATGAAACGGTTTATAATTTATAATAAAAATTAGTCAAAAAATTCATCTGTGACAGAATCAGTTATCCATAATAATTTTTTACAAACCTCTAAGTAAAATATGTGGACCTTAGATAATATATAAGCCGCACCCACTGCGCCAAAAATCCCATCAAAATTCACAAAGTGTCTATCAATTTCCACCAAACCCCAATACAGCGCAAGGATATTACAGAAAACCAATGCCTATTTGTAATTACAACCTCTTTTCACAATCAGCAGCATCACAGAAGTTTGCCACCAATCAGAATCCTAGTGAGTATGTGAACGGAACCTCATTAATGCATATATACCAGACAGCCTCTACCTCCTAAGCCAATTAATGATACCATGAAAGCTGAACAGATAACCAAATACCGAGAAAAGAAGTGTACAGGATATTTAATTCAATAGTTATCAACATCAAATGCAAAGAAATACGCATCTAGTTATACCAGGATATCCATACAAAAATATTGATTAGACTACTTAAAGACTTGCTACCTACATCCATTACCTAACGTATATCCGGTAACCGCATCGATGCTAGAAGTTTATTACCTAAATGAAGTAAACTTGAGTTGCAAAAAATGAAGAATAAATTTAAAAATATTCCTAAAGCAAGGAGAGCTACCTAATGATACAGTAATTATAAAACCTGAAAGAATAGCTCTTATATATATATTTAAAAAGAAGCACCAATTTATCTGTTGAATGAAGCAGGGAAGATCGTAATTGATGATGAAATAGTTAAAGGGCTCAAATATTGTGGATTTGATAGCTGGAAAAAAACCTACCTTGAGAAAGGACCTGTAAAAGGTTGGAATGATATCAAACAAGAACTTACATGACTATTGAATGTTCCGCAATCAGATACCTCCAATATAATCTTAAATAACAAGCGGATTGTAAGCCAGACCTTAGATATATAGTCCCCATGTTACACAAAACTAGGCCTGATTCAAGTCCAATCAAGGCAACTTCTTTTATCGCTCATCGAGGAATATAAAAGTTAGAAATCTTTGTGACTATAACTGAGGCCCTTAAACTATACACAACAAACATAAATATAATAGGAATAAAGCGTAGTTTGTTTATCAAATGATCGAACAAAGTAATTTATGCCAATTAATCTGTTCCTCGTGTAATTTTGTGTGAATAGTAAATAAATGTTATTTTAAAATACTTTTCTTCTTTCTTAATTTCCCTTGTCAGGCCTGAATATCACATTTTATATAAGAGGAAAATTTTAATAGAGGTAATTAAATATTGTGAAATAACGCTTACCACGTGTCTCAGTAGTATCAAACATGGAGATGGCGAAGGAGTAGTTTGCCATAAGGTATTACATCAGGTATCTGAATGTAGCGGTAGCCCGAGTAAAGTAGATTGGAGGCTGTAAAAATTTCAAATAGGAGTTGCTTTAAGATATCAACTGAGATAATTGAGCTGAAGAAAGAGACTGTGTGATTGCGAGGTTTAAAGGAGTCAAATATTTGCGTTCCCCGAAAATCCTGCATACACCATTGGCCAGTAATGAGAAGTATTAACGTGATGTGTTTGGTTGATTTAGGGCCGCGAAAATGTAAGAATGAGTTTTTGGGGATTGAAAAGGAAATTAACAAGGGAACGGATAATAATTACATCTAGCGATTAATAAACCTAGCTTTAAGAAGAAAAGCCATTTACGCTACACGGAAAACCAGGTATCTCCAGCGAGCTCGACTAGCAGTGATGGCACTGTTTAGATATGATCGGAAATGATAAATACCCAGTAACTCACTTATAATAATGAAGGTTTTATCAAAATTATGCCTTGTAATACTTTTAAATGTAATTATCTATTGTTAATTAACATTTTAAGTTTTGTGGTTGAAACCCTTAAAAGATATAAGATCAGCTACAGTTGCCGGATGCTGTAACTTGAAGAAATATTAGAGGACGAAGGCGGAGAAACACCTTAAATCAGTTTTGCGACAGGATTCAGGAATTGAATCAAGGGCGAGAGTTTCAGGGCAGCCCATGCTCTGGAGTATGCGTATAAGGCTATTACCAATTTACATTTTCCGTAAACAAAGCAGCAATAAGTTGAAAGAGTCCAACAGTCCACTAATTAAAGCAACGCTATGCATAGCATTATTAAATTACTAAAATGAAAACTTTTTAAGCAATTATTTAACTACGACTAAATTATTCGTATAACGGATCTTACCATAGAACTATAATAACTTGTCCTTTAGAGATGTTCAAAAAATTGGACGAGTACGTATGGCACATATGGGTGAAAAACGAAAACAAAATAAAAAATAAATTGCTTATGGAATAAAGACCGTAGATACCATTAAAGTGGTAAGAGCTTTTCCTAATCGACAGATAAAGGTCTTAGAAAAGGATATATGAAGTCCACGGGTTGTAGACTGACCGAATTAATTTATTAAGTCCACAAAGTCCAACCATTCAGTCGTGATAGCTTAAAAGTTATATTATCTGGAAGATTAAATGCGTAAAAAATTAAAAGGCGGAACATTTTTAAGCAGCTATTAAATAATAATTGCCTATTTTCTCATGAATATAAAATTAGAAAGTAAAAATATATTGAAGAGCAATACGAGAGGGTTGTAAAGAAAATTATAAGCAAGTTAACTTGTGAAGAAAATGTAAGTTTAGTAGCCTCTTCAAGTTGTCATACGTTTACCTTCAGATAAAAGTTAATAGCTTGAAGAATCTACTTGAGATTCAAATTGTCCATCTATTCATCCACTGCGCTACGAGCGAGTGTTAGATCACTTTTAGGTTATAATCTGCTTGCCTTGTCTAAAAGCCGTCCAATGGTTTAACATGGCTCTGTGATAATAATACTCTCGCGATTTTACAACTGCCTGCCTAATGAATTCCTTACAAATTGAAAAGAGCCAGGCATACGAAGTGAGGCATGTGATGGAAATGTCATATTAAATGTACGGACATAGCAAAGATTGTGCCTCAGCAATCTATTCTGCGATGACCGGTGATACTAGAAGTGGGGGTAGAATGTGATTGATAACGTTATAATTACAAGCGGGAAGGTACTCGTTTCTTTGAAAATGAACTACAGATTGCCAAAAAGAATGAATACGACCACACTTGCGACAAACATGACATACCTCAATTGTATAGAATTAATGAGTTATCTAGCCGACAAAGGTCTTTATTTAATGTAATATTCGAATAGTAAGCTGAACGCTTGCTTATTGTGTCAGATACATTGTTATAGTAAAGAGAATTTTATTAATAATTTATTACAGAATAAATTATGTGTAAGGAGTAATGGTTAAAGGTTATACCATATAACTCTGACACATGCATTGTTTATAAACATAAGTAATCAATATCTTTAAGTTCTAAAAGTAAATGTAAACGCTATCGAGACCGACAATGTTTTTTTCTAATACAAGAGACGGAATAAATCACCTTAATGAGGCAACGCCACAACATATTCGTTTTAGTAAGCGATTCGTTGATGCTGAATAGGTGATAGCCGGACCTACTTACTGTTACCTTGTATATCATTCCTAATAGCTATTATAGTGGGTAAAAGGGCAGCTTAAATAATACGTACTCTCGGTCTGCTTGCGAAATTAAAAGGGTATGCTAGAAGAATCTATACAACCAACCCGACGTACCAAAAATTGACTCCACTCGTCCTCAGATGAACTAAAAAGAGATCCGAAAAAGTCAGACTTTAATCGCCCAGGTATCTGTCATGTGATAAAGTACCCCATCCGAAGTGTTATGCTCCAATCAGTACCACGGGTATGCAGCTACAATTAATGTATTATAACAAAATGTATAAAGAAATTGATAAATGAACAAGAAAACAATAATGTATTCGGTAAATTCGAAAAGGTCGCATGTTTTCTCGTATTAGCACCGTTAATTAAACAAATGAAAATCTTAATATGAAATACTTTAACTAAATTTTCTCCAAAATATGTCAGACGATTTCAATTATACACATAACATTACTGACCTGAATGTGCCTTCGGATTATCTTACGCTTTAAAATGCTGAATTTGAT
Organism: Trachelipus rathkii; assembly: GCA_015478945.1. Taxonomy (NCBI): domain Eukaryota; kingdom Metazoa; phylum Arthropoda; class Malacostraca; order Isopoda; family Trachelipodidae; genus Trachelipus; species Trachelipus rathkii. The sequence goes on along the minus strand of JABUQX010070244.1, from coordinate 39,029 downwards.
AGTGTCCATCAAAGATGTGACTACTATGCCCCTGACACGCTGGGCATATGGTTACGACCGAAAGATAAGTAAGTATGGTGATTCAATTGAAATCCACGTAAGAAAAGAATTGCCGAAGGTAGGCCATATGTAAAAACATGTGTAGCTTAAAGGAATATCGCTTCTTCCCAATTACACAAACCGGGGCCGGCTATGCGGATTGCTTATGCAAAGACATTCCATATTAGAAAGAACAGAAGTGCTGGGATAAGTTACAGACAATAAAATGATAATATAAAATAGAGATGGTGAACCTAAAGCTCAGGACTGAAATTAAGGTAGTTTTCCAGTTCATTAACATACGTCTCGAGCAGCGTATTGGATAAGAGAGTGATGGTAGTTTATTAGATAGGAGACCTACCATCTTCGCTTCCAAATAGATGGACGCGAAGAAATGACCCTCCAAAGGTCGATATCAGTAAGCCGGCAACAAAAAATGACAGAATATATTGCCAAATAGTTGAGGGCCCCGGGTTGCGGGTTTCATCCCGCGTGATGTCTTTGCCGAGTGGCATTCTTTTTGCCAAGCTATGAGGAGATTATGCAATGCGCCTCTGACTGAGGCAATTCTCCCACTAAAGTATAAAAGACCCGTAAGCCGTGGTTTCCGTTCCCAACCTGCCGTCTATTCCTTCCTATATTTCCGTTCCTCCCCAGTGGCATTGCTACCCCACCAGTTTGGAGAGAAAAGGGTATACGTACATGATGAAATGCTCCTAAAGATATTTGATATTTTGGTCAAATTTGAAAATATTATAATTAAGAGGTTAAATAAAAAAGAAAATTCAAGAAAGCTATAAGAGCGTAATTTTCAGTAATTTTAGTACAATACATATTTATCTTATACTAACCTCATTTCTTATTTCTTTTTTGCACTGAACAGTTTGCAAATATATAATCCTCGCAATATTACGAGCTAATAATATATATAAATTGAGGTAAGAAATAAATACCAAATTTTGTTACTTTAGAGAATAGGAGAGAGAGAGAAGAAGAGAGGAGAGAGGAGAACTAAGTGAAGAAAGAATGAGTGGAAGTTAAAAGCGTAAAATAAGAACGCGTAAAAGTAGTCAGGACAAGGGTCGCAAAAGGACTACCGGGAACAAAGGAGCAAGATTGTCATAAAAAAAACTAAGCGCGAAAGAAAAACTACTAAAGCAAAAAATGTAATTGATGATTTAGTTATTATAATATACTAACTATAACTTTTATACGGAGCTAGATGCTTATATAAGTATAGGTTTCAGTTGCAAAAGCTTCATATACGCACCCGAGCTCGCACATGCAAGCATAGCGATTAACCTTCATCGCTTCTAAGTCGACTGATTGTTGTAAAGAAGAGGGAGATGAGAAGAATGAAGAGATCTCAATGTCGAAGATGTAATGAATTAGAGAGAAAGAGTAGAGAGAGGTATCAGAAATGAACCCTAAACTTGTTGTGAGTGTTTGCTTTTTCACAACCAAGTGAAGTGACGCCATACGAATGCCTGTGAGTTATTTGGAACATCATCTAGAAGAGAGAGAGATTGACTTGTATAAGTTCTGAATTGCGTAAGACCTTGTTATAAAGAATAAGCGCAGATCGATCGATGAGAATGATGATCAAAGAGATGAATAGTATAAGAAGTAATATCATTAATGAGATAGAAAATGAATCATAATGAGAGAAGAGGAATCTTAGGCAGGGTACAGAAAGGAGTCATGTTAAAGAATAGTAGAACGTTAGGCACATCTATGTTACAAAAACATAATTGACGCCAAGACATTTGAAGAGTTAGTTAGCGAAGGAAAAAAGTGAAGTAAATAAGTAGTTTGGAAGGAGGATGGAAATGATAGAAAATAGAAGAGAAGAAGAAGAAAGAAACGTACCAGAAAGCATCTCCTGCAAACTCTCGCCCCTAATTCCATTCCCTGAAGTCTGATCCGAGAAATGATAATATAGGGTCGTTCTCACGCTACGTCTCTCTATATAATTTCAAGTACAGCATCCAAAAGAGCAACTGAATGAGGCTGCAGCTTTTATAGAAGAACTTGTGTATTGCGCCGCTCAACCACAAGTATTACTAGAGGATACTGTCAAGAGTTCGTAGAGAAAGGAATATATATAAAACCGAGAATTGCGATAATGATAAGGAGCAATGTAGTTTAAATACATAATTCGAATAAAGATGCTAACGTAAAGCACATATGCGGTTGATCGAGCGTGCGCGAAATATGATGTATTGAGCGAGAGAGAGAACGTAGAGAGAGAAGCGAGAGAGAAGAAGAGAGAGGAGATGGATAGACGAAGAGAGAAGAGAGAGAGAGAGCGAGAGATGAATGAAGAGACGCAATGTAAGAAGGAAATTTTTGCTATACAGAGTTATAGATAGGAGAAGAGAGAACGAAAAGGTAAATGAAGAACGCTAGCATATCACCCGATTGAGAAGCCATAGTAGCTATTTTACTGCGTTAATTAAAGACTCGAATATTGAAAGAGAGAGAAGGGAATACCAATGTAAAGCAAAGAACCGTAGAAGGTGAAATAGCCGCCCAACAAAACGTAAATTTGGGCCGTCCCACCTCGAGAGAAGAAGATGAAGAAGAGGATGAAGAAAATACTTAGTCAAACAGTACCAGTAACGCTGTATGACGACCTACCATGGTTAGTGCGTATGACTGAATCATCACGTGAGTTGTAAGCGTTATTAATACTAGTATATATATATTTGTTCCCCAAACCAAAAAAAAAAGGAAAAAATTTTAATAAATAATGTTATTGATTATCCATAGTCTGTCGACGCAAGAGTGAGTGAGATGTGACAAAGAATAGCGAGTGCAACAAAATCTAAAAATCTATACACACTAGAACAAGCCTATCTCCACCTCAATGTACCTACCCACAATCATTTTATCACACTAAATATATATGATAATACATAATTATCTATTTAATCCAACTATGACGCGTATTATGAAAGATCTGTACCCAATATGCTCTGTCCCACTCTAAGCCCTCACGAATCAATCTAAAATTATTTCCGGCCGGCGTAATTCACTTTTTGAATAAACCAATTTATTTTCTTTTTTATGCAGTTAGACGTATGTGAGGTGTTAGACACTGATGCAGACTTGTATCATTTCACCCGGCCTATCCCTCGGCTTTTGGATAGCCATTTTTCGACTAGTTCCACCATAATAGAATCTTTGAACAGCTTTTCTAATAGCACCTTATTTACTAAGATCCTGTTCTAAATACAAATTAAAACTCTTAAAACATCCTGTTGTAATCTTAAGCATATTTTAATATGCCGTTCTTTATGTGTTTGCACAATTATTAAAATATAATTATGTTTTAAATTATACTGTTTTTTTTAAGTTTTCTTTGTGTTTGTAAATTTGGATCAACACTACCAATATATATATCTATGATAGTCCATAATTTCTTGCCAAGAGTAACATGAAAGCTAGTAATATCAATCTATTCGACAAGAGACGCACGGTAATAAGTTACTATTATTGAAGTACCTTATAGACAATACTCAATAAATTACAATCATACAAATTAACCAAATAACAAATGATCAGTCCATATCATCACATATGGTTAATTGGTGAGTTCTTTATTATAAAAATAAGTCAATATGTATATATTAAGCCCTCATTAACCAAAACTATATATTTCATACCACTCTTAAATTAACCGAAGCTGAAAGGAACCTCCTACCTACATATAATAGAAGTACTAATATATAGTACCTATAATTTGTGATACAACTCACTTTAGCACTTTTTCCAATATGTAAATGATTTACAATTATACACTCTACGCTATTACTAAATGCTGAATTATCATCAGAATCGATATCCGTTACCGGTGAGTAGAGAAATCATAACGTAAAAACTCCGTATGCGCACCACATATGGAAATGATAAGCGTAATCTAGAATGCCATAGAATCACTTCCAAGAAACCAGTAATTGTGCGTACTCTGAAGTGTTAATAATGTTTAGATAAATTTGAGCTCAATCCACACTAGAAGGTGGCCAATGTTAATATAGCCATAATTGCTGCCTTTCCTCCTATAGGATGACTTAAATAGTCTGTGAATTAATTATCACCAGGTGTACCAATCTTCTTCTACTTACATATATGCTAACTATCATGAGAGAGCATTACACTAATCTAATTAACGTATTCATCACCTAACGCTTAGGATACCCGATAAGAGGCGCTGCTAGAAAGATAATGAAAGTCGTTCACAATATAAGTGATTAACTGTGCGACTGCAACTGTTGGCCTGCAACTTATTGTGAAGATGGTCTGCTAATGTCACTGCATTAAGGGCCTGTAATATCTGGTGTATGGGTTTCACGCTGAATGATTTTAAGAAATCACTAGAAACGGTATCAGTGTATAGTGAGATAGTTAGTAACACCAAAAATGTGTTGTTATTGACTGCCCCTAGAGACGGAAGTGTTATCAAAAGCAGAGCAACTTTTTCTACACCCAATAATTGATATTTTATATACTCACAAGGACTAATTATATTGGCAATATTACGATACAATTCCATCTCACTGTAGTATCAATGAGATTATCCTGAAAAATTTATAGAATCTGACCCCGGCAAGAGGAGTATAATAATTCTTAATCATTCGTAGAACTTAGAAATAGCAGTTAAATTAAATGCCACTATTACTCACTAATTTTATAATATTAAATAAGGGGGTTTTGTATTTTGAATTAATTTATCTTCCTCGAATTTAACTCTTATTTAGTCCAAATCGAGAGAAGACCCGGATTAACTTTCCATACTACCTGTTTCTTCTAATTAATAAGTCCACTCAGGAGACAAATCCCAATGACTTTACATATTTGAGTTATACCATGCCCCTTCCCGCCGTACCCTTAGTCTCAGTTATTATTAGACGGAGAAAACTAATAGATGTGTACACCGAGAATACATCCTTTCCCCCTCTCCCTTTGAATCAGCTTGTGATTAAAGTAACACATATCTATACTAGTGTGTCATTTTTTCTAAATTGGATTTTGTAGTAGTGTGGGCCCAGTTTAAAAAATTTAAAATTTAACCATGTTTTGCACATGTTGTCTTTAGTTCCTTATAGTTGATATTTTTTATATGATGTCTGCCTTTAATTATTAGAATGACACCTCACATGAATGAGTCATATCTTACCTTTCTGACAATGAGCTATTTCTTCATGTGTAGTTTTATATGTATGGAAACATTTCACCACATTATCTCACATATCTATAGAAATGCTTATTATAAATCCACGTAAACATCATCTCATATACAAACACATTACTAGTTTGATCTCTTGTATAGTACCATTACTTACATATCCAACCATCAAAAACTGCTTAATTATTAGGTTTTACTGATATTAATCAGAAAAATACAGAGTGGTATACGAGACGTGTCTCTCACAATAATTATACTACTTTTAATAGATAAAAGCACCCTATTTGTTTATGATTATAGCGCGTTTTATTCCTTGCAACTGTCACAGCGAGCTCTATTATTCATATTGAGTACCCTACCCCAGTCCACCTAATATCAAGAAAAATAGAATTATCAAACTCCATCTCATAGGAGCCGTAAATGCTTGGGTAAATGCCCGAGTGCTTTGATTAAGTGCCAGTGAAACACTCTGTGTGAGTCGTGATTTTTTTGAGCCAAAACCTGTGAAAAAGAATTCATCCCAACCATTATCTATTAGATATACAACTGATTGAGAGTGCGATTGATAAATATACATCTTTAATTTTATCACCCTTTAATCCATTACATATTTTTTATAGAACTCTTATACCTTTAATGGAGAGCGCGAGTATTGATATGGTGATTATGTCTCTAATGTATCTATTTATTTACTCATAGTCGTAGCCTTAAAAATCGTCTTGTAAAACTGGAAATTTAATTTTTCACTTTAAACAACTATGTCTAATAATACTGATTAGTAAGTGTTTAAAGAATTAACAATAACTATCGCAGTCATTATATGTCAAGTTGCTTTTGTCATGTGAAGTAAAATATATCTTACGCTAGTATTGAAAAATACTTACTATGCAGATACTATAAGTAGATTGCTGACTAACCCAAGTAAACTGATGATATCGCATCTTCCCTCAAAATTGGATCAAATTCAATTAATTGTAGTGCGCGGGAAAGTTAAAATCACTCTAATTAACAATGAGTAGTTTCCTTGTGTGTCCCAGTCTGTGTAATTATGTGTGTTTATCCATCAACGCGCTTATAGATAGTGGCAACATCTCCTTTTTCATATATCTGAAATGATGCCATCTCGACTCCAATGAGGTCAATCTACAATCATGTAAATATATATTCGAACCTAAGAGTTTCCTTCTCTGCCTAAATATAAATTACCACTCCATGTCTTAACAATATGATACCACCGCATATTTATTATCCTTTTATACAATTGGAGTATAAGTATCAATCCTAAGTCATCCTTCACGAGTCTCCATTTAGCCTATTCAGACATATTACTTAATTTTAATCCCTTAATAAGAGAATTTTAACCATTGCCTCTGTCATACTCAGCTCACAATAAACCAATTATACTCTCCTCCCGAATTCCTCTTCGAAAATATTCAATAATAGTATATCGTACAACTACTATCGCAATAACAATTGCGTCTAAGAGTTATATCTGATTCATAATGCAAAATGTGATAGAGATTAAATCCCTTAATATTCCGCATGTGTTTAAAGTATATCCACAGCTAAGTAAAAAATCCACCCTAACGTAGAGCACATTGATGTGCTAAACTAGAGACGAATCACCTCATCTGCTACTTTACCTTTCTCTGCCCATTAAACAATTCCCAATTTTATTTTGTAGTACATCCACTTAAGGTACAAGTTTATACTAAAAGTTGTTTAGACTACGTAAATATTAAAGCAGGTATAATCGAGCTAAAAAATCTAGTATAGTGTGTAATAAATAAAATTTGGTCCTCATGACAATAGGTAAATTTATAAGAATTTAAATAGAATAAGCGATATGTAGGGATACTGATGAATTAGTAAAGCAAGAAAACTACTGTGAGTGATATAAATGTAATATCTCTAAATACATTACCAAATAATAAATAATAAAAGATATATTAAATACCAATAATTTATATTGACATATATGAATAATAATAGATATATTGCCTATAAAAAGTATAAAATGATATAGAGCGTAGTATATGAATAATAATTTATAAGACTGATTATGAGTTAACCAAGCAAGCTACAAGGTAAAGAACAGAGAAGTATTCAATATGGCGAATGAGCCTGAATCACCAGAGAAGTACAGCAGATAAACATAGACACGCATGATGTGTAATTAAGCAGATAAAGCCTACCTACACCAACAAAAAGTCTATACCTAATTTCCCATAATTAGGCGTGTTACGTGATAAACACCTCCAGTGATATGTATTAACTCGTTAATCACCTGCTCTTGAGTATGTAATGTAATGTTCGAGCTACACGCAGAGATGAACAAGAAGCAGAAAGTTAAAGCGAAATGTTATAAGTGCAGACATATTAAATAATACAGAATATAGCAGAGACCCGAAATCTCATATAGGTCAGAATGCAGATCATAAGTGTAAAAGCAAAGAAATATAATAGAAACGAACTGGAGAAGTACTCACAATAGCAGTAAAGCGATCTGAGAAAGAAGTAGAACCGACCTAAAGCGATGAAGATACAAGAAGAACACTATCTAAATTACTCCGCGTTACCATGTTTAAGGTAATAATACACGCTCTATTTATTTTATCTGCATTTTGTAACTGTCTCCCTCTCCCAATGGATATGTGTAAACGAAGTAATATGTTTTAATAAAATTCGCTACAATTGTAGTAAAAAATCGATAGATGACTCGTAAAGATATTGAAACTGACCCATCTATTTAGTAGAAATAGAATATTAATACAATTATCCCTAATCGATTATTGATTCCAATACAATCGCAGACGAGTGCGAACCTTTCTGAAGCTGATACTTCTGAACCGCGACTGAACTGACCATTCCAGTCTAAAAATTAGAAATGATATTTGCGCTCTAGAGCGCGTGCACGTCTGGCCGGACACCGGCGAACTTACCCGCATATTAAGTAATGATTTTGCGCTCGCCAGAGAGCAACAACGACAAAAAGATGAAACGGACTTAAAGGTTACGCACAAGAAGCGCATATAGGAGCATACACGTCGCGTCCACGCGGAAGCTAAACAGAGAAACGTTGCAGCGCACACTGAATCCTCAAATAGCCTCGTGTACGTGCTAACAATTATTAGGAATATTATATTTTCTTTAGCCTAGGTGCTAGAAGTGTTTAGAAATAATACTAACCTCATAGTAGGAAGCATTCTAGCAACTTGCAATATACATCAACATGTCGATTATCCTCATACCTTATTACATAGGGGTAGCATACCCATAAATTAGGCGCTATTCTAGCCCCCAGTGGAGGCTAGGAAATAAGGCTTGAAAAATATTGCCGCACTCAGTTTGGCACTATGCTGCCAACTGAGTGGCTATCTATATGTGGCAACTATGTGTGGCACTCACATTTGCTACTCATTAACGTTCAGAAGCAAGTCCACGTCATTGCTATTGAAGGTCACTTCATACCCTGACGAAGCCTCCCCAATACGGGCTACTGGTACACTTTAGAACACATCTTATTATCCTCTATTTATGATATTCACTTCAACTCCTGGAATTCTACTTCAAGATAAAAGAATGGAAATAATACAAATATAAATCATCTTTGAAATAATTAAGTTATATTAATTTTTACTCCAAACTAATTAGCACTTAAGTTATTTAAAAGACGCATGGTTTGGCGCATCTTCTTTTTCGTTATTTTAAAGAAAAGGGAAGATCCATAATTTAAATTATCTTACCCGATTTCACGGGACGAATTTTGTCTAAGTATTTTTCTTGATTATATTTTTATCTTAACATGAGGTTCAAGACACAAACGGAGATATAAGACTAATACCCAGCAAAAAATCCAATACGGTTAAACTTTTCCCACAACAATAAACCTCTTCTCCTGTGTATACCAGGACCACGGAGTGCACCAACCCAAAAAAGTACTATACCTAATCCTGATAAGTGTACAAAGAATATAATGAGAACTCCCACTTTGGTAATTTTATGTGCAGGCTAATAGTTATTATAGACCGGCACACAGTGTCAATCTAAATATGAGTGTACAAACAACTAGGCTTATGCCTCTAACCTGAGTCCTCTAATCAAGATACATGCAAAAAAGGTATTATAGGGGCTGATAGAGTCACCTAAAGGAAGATATAACAAAATAAGGTAATTACCAGATCTCTCCGTGGGCCCAAAAATAGTGACCCATGCGAATACCAAAGGGTTCGTTTGCATCGAAAATTAGCACGGTGGTGCAAAATTGAACCCATGTAAGACCAAAGAGTTGCCCCGAATTCGAAAAATTAGGGATGCTGCGTCAAAAATTCACCAGTGTGAAGACAAAAGCGGTAGCCCAAAAAATTACGTGCCGAGCCAAAATTGCACCCATGAAGACAAAGGTCAGCCAAAAATACGTCATGGTCAAATTTACTGACCCCATGAAGCACCCAAAGCGCTAGCCAAAAAAAATTAACGTGCAGGCCCCAAAAAGACCACGGAGCATCCAAAGCGGTAGCCAAAATCTATTACCGTGCGGCAAAAATTGACCCCTATGGTCGAAAAATTAGGGGAGCCTTAAAATAGCGCGGGCAATACGTTACAACGTGCTTGCTGACGCAATTCGATTTGCGCAACCCTTTCTTTTCGAAGGCCTGTTGCCCAAAAATTACGGGTTATGGCACCAAATAAATATAGCGGTTGCCCAAAAAATTAAGGCGTCTCAAAAAAATAGGCGGTTCTCAAAATTAGGGTTCTCAAAAAATGTGGGTTGTTCCCAAAAATTAGGGTTCCAAAAAATCGACTCCCCTAAAAGGACAAGGCGCTAGCGTAAAAAATATTAGACGCCAAAAACTTGGCCATGGCAAGACCAAAGGGTCTAGCGTCGAAAAAAAGGTCAAGGCCCCAAAAAAGAGTGGCAGGCAAATAAGGAAGATTTTCTGGATAAATAGGGTGAGCTATGAGGTGTGCTTGAAATAGATTGACTATGAGAAGGAGTATGTGTACTGTGTGTTTGGGAGTATGTGTGAATGCTGTGTGTGTGTTGTGCATGTCGTGTGTGTCGCTGCGTTGTAGTGTTCAAGTAGGATAGATCCAGTACATGACGTCAAGGTAGGCAACGAAATATGTGACGGACGATGCGGCACGATGGCCATGAAAATTTCGGCAAAAAACTTTTTATCGTCAGAAATTGGGTAGATCCCCGGCTGTGCGTTCAAAATAGCATCCCAAGCGATGAATACGGGCAAGCGATCTCAATGCCAATAATATCATGGCTCGCAACAACCGGGTATAAAAAAGACACCCTCGAAACCCCAACTAAAGGCGCTAAGCCCCTAAACGCAAGATTCAAAAATATAATCCGTTGCCGCACCAAAAGAGATGACCCATTGGACCACCGCACATGAAAGGGTTGCGTCGCAAAATTAAAACCGTAGGGCAAAATAATAAGAACCCATGCGCTATACTTGCCAAGCGTTAAGCGAGACATATCATGGCGTCAAGACAAGGTAAGACATCAAAAAAAAATAGAAGGCCCTAGCCCCTAAATGAAGATGAACAAAAATTACCGTATGTCGAGGCAAATAATAAATGTGAATCCTCATAATGTGTGATGAATTATAACCAATATAGGTGTTTAGATTCGGAAATTAAATTAGTACGAATTGGTTGCAAAAAATTTTGAACCTCATTGAATTGTAAGCACCAAAGCGTGTGCGTGATCTGAATAATTATATGAGGTTATGTAGTGATGATCAAATTGACCCATTGGTGAATAGCCCAACAAAGATTGAGTAGCCAAAAAAATTACCGTGCGCGCCAAAATTGACCCATGGAAACCAAACGGTAGCCAAAAATTACCGTGGGTTGCAAAATTATTTGAACCCATTTGCGTTGTAATGACCGAATATGGCGTAGCCAAAAATTAAATCCCTTATACTATCGTTGAAGGGCCTTATAAAATGCCATCCTCCCACCGGTAAGGATCATATAGGTTCGAGCCCTACCCGCCCAAAAAAGGATTACCCGTGGCAAGAAATTGACCCGATGCGAAAAAATTACAGGGGCCTAAAATAGACGGCTGCGCAATACGTACAATCGCGTTGCTGCACGCCAACCGCTTTCTCTGCGCAACCCTTCTTCGAAGAGTTGTGAGCACAAAATAAAATTTAGGTTGCCAAAAATTAGGGTTGCCAAAAAATTAGCGGTTCCTCAATAAAGTTAGCGCGTATTCTGCAATGAGAAAATCTAAGTGGTTCTCAAAAAATATAGGTCTCAAAAAATTAGGGTGCGTTCTCAAAAAATATAGGCCGTCTCAAATAATCAAGGTCGCGGTCAAAAAAGGTCAACAAGGCAAGCTAAAAAATTTGGGCCAAAAAATTGACCATGCCGTAAAGACTATAAGCGGCCTAATGTATCGTCGAAAAGGCGTCGAGAGTGCACCCAAAAGGTTGAAGTGCCAAAAGGTCAAGGTCAAGAAGTAAAAAATTCGAGCTCAAAAAAAAGTGGCGAAAATCGCGGTCATATTTCGACGGAATGCGCTCTAAACCTACTACTAGCGGAATACTAAGCTAAGTTGCTGAATATATATCAACTCGATTCATATAATTTTCCACAAGAACCAAAGCGTTCTGTTCTAGCTCTAGTATTTAAATATACATCTTTCATCTTTTTAAAGGCGGTCATCAATTTCATTTAAAGCTTGCCGTCCAAAATGTTTCCTTACGTTGAAATTAGATGGATATAACATCGAAGACCAGAAGCTGTAGAGGCGCTTGATTTTTTCGTAATGTCTTTCAAATGCGTTTCATACTCAATGCAGTGTGCATATGATAGTCATTTTGCCACATTTTATTAAGATGTTAAGCATTTACTGTAATACGAGACTGATACTAGCAGAAGCAAAGAGCGTCTGTATTAGAGCAATTGCCATATGATTCCTATACCATACATTATTGAAAGACACGTATACTATTCCAATAGAAAACAGTTGAACTGTCATTTTAGATTAAAGCATTTACGTCTAGAGATATAAGTGGGAAATAATCAAAGGCCAAGCCCTCCAGTCTCTTTGTAAATCTCTTGGGCCGCCCCCTTTCTTACTTACATTACACATTTTTAACTATTTTGTCTGAGTTAGAACTGCGTCATATACACAGAACAAATTCTTCACCACGCTAGAGCCTATCATGGGACCGGCGAACTTTCCCTCACTTATTGTCGGTAATATTCTTGTCTAAATGTATTGGGTGTGTCATCCCTTGCCCAGGTGGCCACAACCATCCCCAACAAAACCCCGCCTATTCAACTCTCCTATAGTGTACCCTCTTTAATTTCCGCCTTCTGTCAAACTCACAATTCTCTGCTTCAGACATTCGTTCACAGACCCTTCAATCCACTTTTCTCTTTTATGGTCTTCTCCAGCCAGTCGGTCTTCCCAAAACACACTCGGCCACTATACACCGCTTATTACCAAAACTCGGTATTAATTATCTATTCATCTTTACAAACAAATGACCAAACCATCTTACAACAATTCACTTTCATTATTCTCTCATTTACCTTTTTTTCTTCTCCAAACCCTCAGAGTTTCAACACATGCAACCTCATATTATCAATTATCTTTCGTTACAAACCTAGCATGCCCTAAGATTGTCCATCTTCTGAATCGACCACATTATGGAACATTTTTATCATATACATTCAAAGTTAATCCGGACTCAGTAATTCCCACTCCTACTACGATAACACAGGAGCTAACAACATACCCTCATCGTAATGACCGGGTAGGCGCACTCAAGAGAAAACTTAGATCCCCTTACCAGTGCACCCAACAGACAAAATTACACGCAACCTCTCCATCTTCCACAACCTCCCTAGCTCGGCTAATCGCGACTCTGAGGGCATCATTTCCGTCCCTTCTCATCCAACACATACCCTAAATATTTAAACTCAGACACTTGTTTCCAGCTGCTCGCCCTCTAACGATAACTTCACACTGAGGACTGTCCTCACTCACAACCATAACCTTAGTCTTATCTACGTTAACCTTCAAACCTCTCCGGCTTTTATACACCCTGACCAAAATTCCTCTACCAATCCTCTCAAACTTCTCTCAGATTCGCCATAAAACATAAACACCATGCATCCCGATATTAAAAGGTAGTGCCTGGTTATCTTTAGGCACCCTCCACTCACCTTCCATTCTCCATCATTCTAACCATCAATCCTGCCACCCCCATACCTCTGAATTCTTTCAAAAACCCATCTACATACAAATTTGAATAACCAAGGGAATCATAACACATCCCTGTCCTCACTCCGCTAAGACTATGTAAAACCAACACTTTATGAACCACCATTTATCTTACCACACGCTTCATCTATCTGGCGTACATACTTTTGATTCCATTCAGAAGCCTACCACCACACCATACATTACTAACAACTGCCATAGGGCTTCCCTATTCATCCTATCTACGCCTGTTGCAAATCTAAAAAACCCTAAATACAATTTATGTCTTCTTCTCGCTCATTTTCTCAGGTATTTGTTTCAAAGTAAGGATTTGATCCACACACCCTCTACCACTCCTAAACTCACCTTGTTCTTCACCAATCAATCCTTCAGTCACTCTGACGCACTCTTATCGACTGAAATCACCATATATTATATTCATTATTATTATTATTCTTATGATATATTATTATATTTTTAATATTATTATTATTATTATTATTATTATTATTTATTTCTTTTATTACTTTAGTTTTGAAAAGATCATGGTGTTGTGTGGTTGCAACATTGGTCCTATTAACATGCCTTGAACTTGGTACTAGATTTGATCTGAGAATGTTTAGATTTTGTGAGATCTGAGCTTCAGATTTGATTGTAATCGCCCTTCTGTATCAAAAAAGTGATGGTATAACAGATGACTTTGGGGTGACGGGAGAAAGAAAATGAGAATGCTTGGAAAGGTGATTGATTTCTGTAAGGAGAGAGGTATGTATAAGTAATACTTTTTTCAAACACAAGAGTATTGATAAGTTTACTAGAGTTGGTGAAGAAGATGTTGAAGTACGTGATGGATGTTAAATCAGTGAAGGGGTTGGAGATGGGATTATCGGATCATTGTTGTTTTATGTAAGATTAAGTTAGTGGGGGCTTGGATAGAAAGGAAGTAGATAATCAAAGAAGTGGGAATAATTAAGAGTGAGAAGTTAAGTGAACAAGGTAATAAGGAAAAATATTTAAGAGGGCTTGCAAATAAATCATTTGAATGTGAGCAAAATGAAATCAAAACAATTCGGACATAATTAATAGTGCAAAAAGAAGTATGTGATGTGGCTAAATAGCGAATAAGAATGTTAACTAGTGACTGATGGAATGAAGAGGGAGCAAGCTGTTAAAGTATTAAAAAAAGCTGTGGTGAATCAAGCCAAGACGAGTTTCAAAAGAAAGGTGTTTGGAATTATATAAGGAGGAAAAAGGAAGACTAAAAGTTGCATACGTAGGAGGAAAAAATGAGGTAGCTAATCAGTTTGGAAGGAGGATGAATGGGGACTTACAAGGAATAGTGAAGCTCTTCTGAAGAAGAGAAAAGGTTTATGAATGAGATGTAAGGGAAATCTGATAGAATTAATGATGGGATGTGCCTTTTCTAAACTGTGAAATGATGTGAGAGAGCGTGCAGTGGAACACTTCGAGAATCTAACATAACTTTGCCCTTACGGAAACGATAATATGAATGTTTGTGGTTTTGAGGGCAAAGAATAAATTAGTATTATAGGGGATGAGGCAAATGTAAGGAGAAAGGTAATGGGTAGCAGTGTGAAACGTTAAGAATTAGAATTCTGCATAGTAATAAATATTAAGATGTAAAGGATCCAAGAATGGAGGAAAGATGGTGATTGATGGAATTTGAAAGCTTGTGTATGTACTCAAGCTTCTATATCAGTGCGTGTTTAGTTCGCCAGGGTCGGAAATTGGAAGTGCATAAGTATTTGGACCCCCGTGCCTCACGAGCTGTCACTGTAATTGGCAACGAAAATTGCTGACAGAACTACAGCGCCCAGTAGCACGCTCTCACATATATTCTTTTTCGGAGATGCTATCTTACACCGGTCCACTTGCCCCTAAAGAGAGATGACACACATTCGGCATTGGTCGCCTTCCCAATCTACAATCGATTATTATAATCCTCCGAACAAGCTTCCGTCCATATAAGCAAGAAGTTAAGCTGGAAGCGAGTGATTCAGCGAGGGTAAACTTTGAATAATATAAAGCTGAAAAACATTGGTGCAGTGTCTTCTCAACGACGAAGACGTTGACACTAATGTGATACTTGCACTCCTCCGTATTGCACACCAATATACACTCACAACAACTACATCCGCGGACCTCCTCCCATCTTTCTAAATTTTGCTGTCGCCAACTCCCACAATCTGTTCGTCATTACTTCATTGATCTGTCCCCAAACTTACCCAATTGCCGTGCGTCCATTTTCATTATATCGGTAAAAAAAAAAATTGAGTACTCACAATAATAAAAAAAAAGCTTTTTTACGGTCTCACCATATAACACTTTTAAATAGATATACCCGATCTTTCTGAATCCTCCACTTAACAGAACTCTATTTTCTACCTATCTCAAGAACTTGAATTAATTCTTTATAATATGCACTTTTGTTATGCAGTATTTAGAACTATTATAATGTAAGGACATTTTATTATACTCTTGTTATGTTATTTCTATGACATTACATAGTTCATTTTGTCATTAGCGCAAATATTTATGACCATTTAAAAATTAATGTTATTTAAGCCAGTGTGCCCACCCATGGGGTTGATTATTCAACCCAGTGTCGTCGCCACTCTGTGGACCGTGGTAAGTCCTGTACATGAACTCAGGAAAAAAAAATATGTCGAGGTAGGGATCACTCCCTGAAATAGCAATTAAAACAAGTAAGAGTTGATGCTAATTTGGCATTCAAATTTAGAATAAGTAGGTATTTTATCACGTGGTTTTAATCCTTTGACCTTTTTCGTTTTAACAATTAAATTTAAAAAATTTCTAGTAGTGTTTTTTAAGAAATGTATTATGACCTTTTAAGAGCTTGACATTTTAAAGTCATTTACTTTAATTATTTGTATACCATACATTATTTGAGGCGTTGAATGCAAAAGTGATGTAGTAAAAAAAAATTGATTTTGAGATAATTAAGGTTAAGTTGGCATTTTGTGTTGTATTCATTGGACAACTGTTACACATTCACTGCTGTATTTTGCGAAATAACTTGAAGTAGACTTTTACAATATTGGTACAAAATAGATTGATGGTAGAGGTACCCAACGGTGGTGAAAGTCTTATTTGTACAAAAAAAAATGATTTTTACCACTCTTGTATTGAACGGGTCATTTATTTCTTTTTAAACTAGGAATCTTTTGATGGTCTCGTATTCATAAAGGACTGTGACATTCCCTCGTCGGTGCCTCCAACGGAGCCATGCTCGCCATCAAATCCTCTTCCTCCTTTAAGTAAACCTCCGGAATTAAACGAGTCATTTAGTTGTTCTTCCTTCTCAGAGATTGATGACGACGAAGCAGATGAGGAAGTTGGTCATGAAAATGGACCCGAAAACCTTGAGTCATCAAGTATGATTGATTCCTTAAGTAAAATGTTAGGGCTTTCTTAAAGGATGTAGTGGCATAGCAAGATCCTGAAGCTTAATTATTCATTATTATTATTTTTATTGCTATTATTTATTTATTTATTTATTTGTTTATTTTATTTATTTATTTATCTAAGGTACTTTGCTGCTGCTGCATCTTGTAATCCATTCTTTATTCGAAAGTTATTTTAGTAATTTTTAAAAACTTTTTATATTTTATTTTGGCATTTTTGTTACTTTTTTTTACAAATAATTACTTCTTGTTACAAATAATTTATTTAAATTTTGTCTTGTTTAGTTTATTACTTTAAAAAGCATCTAATATCTAATAAATAAAATATACTTTTATTTTTTTTGCTTGTTTCTCTTTTGGTTACTAGTATCAAACAAAAAAATAATAATAAATATTCTTGAAAACTATTTAAAGAATTTTAACGTTTTTTTTTTATTATTATTATTTTCTTGGTCTTTTTAAATTTTAATAAATAGGGCTATCCTTTGTTAGATGTATAGTTTAATATTTCATGTAAATTGATTTTTTTTATTTGCTTTGTATATTTCATGTATTTATTTATTTATTTTTGTTGTATTTTATAAATATAGTATATATACTGTACATTTATTTTTCTTTGAAAATTCTCCTGTATATTAGGCTGTTGCATGACTGCATGCCATTTCTTGCATTTGGTGGTACTTGCTTCTTGTTGCCCTTTTTCATATATAAGTATTTTTGTGTAAGCTGACATTGTCATTCCCATACCAATCCCGAACCATGGTCTTCTCGTTTCCTTGGCGAGTGATCTGCCTTTATTTATATTTCAATTTTTTTGAAGATATGGTATGTTTTAATGTTGTGACCTCGCAAGCTGTTCATTGAGATGTGAAAAAATAACCTTTAGTTTTGACTAGTCTCTCTTATTATATTTTATGTACCAACATGCTTTCGATAAACAGTGTTTTTACTAATCCATTTCAAAATTTAACCTTGAATTATCAGGTAGAAGTAGTTTTATTTCGATGTGGAAAAAGTTTGAGATATTGAATGATTGTATATTTATTTAAGGGTATGATATGCATAGTGTTTTTATGTGATTTGAATTTACTGAATCTTTCTATTGTGTTTTAAGTTAAATGTGCTGAAAATAGGATGTTATGATTATTACTTTAGAAAAATGTAAATTTCCTTCGCTGAATGTAAATGTGCTGAAAATAGGGTGTAATGATTAATTACTACTTTAGAAAAATATAAATTTCCTTCTCTGATTGTAAATGCTGCCAAGAATATTTTGCCACATATGCTGAAGTGAATTTGATAATTGAAGCAGGTAATTCCTAAAAGCAGTGTTAAGGCAAGAAATAGCACAAAAACCTTCAACATTTTAAAAAATCTTTTAAAGTTTTATAGTTGGGTGGAAAAAATGTCTGATACGTCTCTAAGTCATAGAGAGTTGCCTAATTTATTATTTCTGAGAGATCTAAGGGACAAATATTTATTTATCATTCCAGAAAAGAAGAAAGAAATAACGACATAGTTGAAATAAGATTATGCTATTTACAAACATTTTTTAACAGCTAAAATCGGGGCCTCGTTCCCACACAAAACTTAATAGGATATAATAAGATATGGAGATATAAAATACCATATTACCACGTAACTTTAAACTGTATAATAATTATAACTAAATAATTTAACTACCTCAAATAATTATATAAGATACATTCTTAGTAAAAGAAATAGTTTGCAAATATTTAGAACTTAATAGCACAAGCCAAAATACTTATATGAGAGTTATGGTTCTTACTTTTGTACTAAACTTGAATTTCTACGCTCTTGTTATGTGACAAACTTGTATGCACATTGCATAATAAATTACTCTAAAATATATGTCGTAGCTGCCATAGTTTCCTCATATTTGTATAATAATAATATCTTCTAAAATTAATCCATCTATAACCTGAATTGAATAAATTACATAAATAGCTTAATGAATACACATGAGAAAAAGGAAATCTTATCTCGTTAATTCGATCAGAATGGAAAAATTTTAATCTTCTTAATATATTATAGTTTATTATTTATTACTTTTTTAATCTGCGTATAGATTAGATCCTTAATAAATTATTTCACGAACCTATTATACACAAACCCAAAATTAAATTTACAAAAAATTATTAGTTTGAGATTAGTTATTGTGAATTTTTTGTTTATGAAAATATCTGTTAGAGAAATTTTTTTGAAGATTGTATAAATTGTAATTTATCTAATTCTAATCATTTATTTATTTTGCATTTACAGAATGCTACGCTTGTTAATTCAAACTTATTTACCAAATCAGAACGTGTTTCATAATACATTGACGAGCAGGTACTTGTTTTGTCATTAGTTATTTACTAGAGTGAAAAATTCCATTTATGAAATTTTCTTAAACTACACAATTGGTGATAATTCTTTCGTAAATTAATTACCTACCTAGTATTATAGGTATGTATACGGTAATTACTAAAATTAATGGGCAGACGCTTCTATTGCTAAGAAAGTGCAATTTATGATAAATGAAAAGTGTAGTATGTCTAGATCTATGTGTATATAATGAAGAGCTCAATTAATAATAGGACTGTTTTACTGTTATTCCCTATATTAATATATATTACATGTATCAAGTCGGAAGCGTTGGTGAAATAAAGCCCTTGGGATTTTTTGGACTATATTATGATACTCTTTGTATTGGCTTTTGCTTTTTTATATGCTATTTTTGGCTATAGATTATTGTTAATTGGACTATTTGTAATCATTATACTATAATTATTTTCATATATAGTGAGGTCAAATAGACAAGTATAAATACCAATAATGAGAGAAAAAACCCAATTTAATCCAATGAGCATTTTTTGCTCAACCCTGGTATTGTACGTGTTGGTTATTATAGTTTACAATTACTTTATAAGTATGATGTTGTATAATAGTGATAAATATAGCTAATTAGAGAATGTAGTGTTATTAGTTATACATTCGCAACCTAAACGCAAAATTGGAGTCGAAACTAAAATTTTAATTGTGAAACATAATAACTATCTTATATTATAACTGACGGAAATTTTATTTTGTGTCAGTATACATAGCGTAACTATCGACAGATGATCATGTTAACTCTCACTTATCGCAGAGAATAAACAACATATCCATTATAAGCTATAGAATTAAAAAACAATCTACTACATGATAAATCCCACCTAATCACCATGAAAAATCTTCATACAAACTAAAAATATAACTTATCAAAGATATATATAAATTTATATAATTTATATATATTTATTCGCAACACCTTATTAATTTCATGTCTATTTATCTATTTTATTACTTATCTGTATTTTTAATGATCTTAATTTAGTCATTTTATATATTTTAATTGCGAAATTCTTATTAATATATAATAATACTATTAATATATATAATATTAATATATATAAACTATATATATATAATATAATATATATTAATATATATAATATAACTATACTATAAATATTTAATAATATATATATTATTAATATATATATATAATAGTTAAATATATATATATATATAATATATTATATTAAATTTAATATATCTATATATATATATATATATATATTATATAAATAATATATTATAATAAAACTGACTTTAGATTAATACACACATACACAGTTTGATTAAAATATTAAGAATCCTAATCAATATTCTTCTACGTTATATTGTTTCTAAACACAGAACCTCGCCTTTTAACTTACATAGCACAAGGTTTAATTTCACCATCTTAAGACCTAATGATTGAGCTAAAAAACCTAAACCTATGTAGTAAGGTAATAACGCTTTTACTTTCGCTAAAATAATCTAATATAACTAAATATATATTTAATATATAATTATAAATATATATATTATATATATATAGTATACTATATTATTATATATTATATATATATTAATCAAACATAATAAATATATATATATAATATATAATATTAATTATTATAATATAATCTAAATATATACTATAAATATATAATATATATATATAGTTAATAATATTTAATATATCTATATACTAATATATATATATCAATTATATAAAAAATGTTCATTTATAATATAAATAAACAAGTGTGAGACTAAAAATTCACTAAACTCACTTAACCTCTTACTTTGCAAAATTAGTTTACTGCGTCTGACTTGATAGGCTTAGTAACCCTATTAAACACCTATACTGCCTATATAACTATATATATACCAAATAATTATAGTAACACTATCTTCAAAATACCTACGAACTCATTAAATAATCACGAAAAAAAGATTACGAGAACAATTAAGCATATATAAGTACAAAAAATATAATACTTAGAGACAGTATAACATATACAAACAATACTAACTAGAATATATAATGAAAAATATCCAATATCATTATACAACAGAGTCCTTTGAAGAGCAGAGAAGCAGAATCTATAACAAAATATGTCTGAAACACATCCTTACTTCATCAGCGAGGAGAGGAGGAGAGTCTGGTAATTATAGTACTAAAGATAATACCCTCCTCCATGTTATTTACATAACATTTTAACACAATTATAAAACAAATCAAAATTACAACAAACTCATTTCTACTATCCAGTGTCATTAATTAAGCAAAGTATGTGTTTTCTGAATTGTTTAAATATTATATAAAATAAATATAAAATATAAGGAATCTGTGAAAGCTCTTATTAGTAGCTAGGCTGTACGATGATCAGTAAAATAAATTTTTCTCAACTCTCACTAGACCCCACTCCTGAACTCCTCAATTAATATATTCAATATTGGATCTCTTCGGGAACTCCAACTTCTCACGATCTCCGACTTCCACTTTAAACTAAAATAAATATTTCTGACTCCACTTCATCGTAACTCCTAGATAACTACCATCATTTAAAACAAAAATTTATTCGACTCCGGACTCTCGACCCGACTATCCCGACTCTACAGCTAATAGTACATAATATATCAATCCAAATCTGTACACATAACTATTCTAATGACCTTACTACAGACTATAACTTCTAGTGCTTACAATAGCAATACAAAATATTAAAATAAACATTTTATTATTTATTTCAACCTTATTTACTTATTGTAGCGACTTGCTTTTTTTAGATAGAATATAAAAATAATTATTATACCCACTTTATCCCTAAATTAAAATCTATAATCTCCAAATGCTATACGGTAAAATACCGTATAGACTAGAGGTGTAGCAGATATTCCGCTTATATTCCGACAAATTTCTCTACCTATACTTAACCAATTGCTACGCATTTGCTACTTATACTGTAATCTGAGCTATTCACGCATGAATTTTTTTGTAGTACTATTAATAAGATACCACAGATCAGTATTTCATCTTATTAATGATAATATAGACTAAATGTATTCCTCAATGTCTGTAGCGCAGACTTCTAATACCCGTTATTGAAATATAATAGTTGTACTATAGCTTGGATGAAGGATTGGTATGAAAAATTTAAATAATTAATATAGTCAGCTACTTCGCCCTCTAATGCTTATCAAACAAACATCAAAGGTGACAAAAACAGGTTCATTAGACATAGTATGATCAATACGATTTTTATTATCGATAATGTTTTACTTCTCTGAAATCCAGTTTTTGATAAGGTATAATAAATTAAATGAACTCATATATATTACTTCCACAGAAAATATATTCCTTGTGATGCATATAATACGAAATTCCTCTAGTTGCATGACTTATAATAAATAGTATCACCTAGTTTAGTCATAAATGTATCCTTGATTTTAATAAATAAAGTATTAAGCGGTAAACTTATATCAATAATTAGTGAACTCACAATTAAATCACTAATGTATGATGCTGTAGTATAACTTATATAATAATTGTATAATAGAATCTTGACAAAACTAAGTTTATATGACTAATATTTGCAAATAGAACTTATTCTGAATACTGAACATACTATAGATCCTCAGACTACCATAAAACTCAATAACTAATTTCACTTAGAACCACGTGTATTTCACAAAGGTTATAATCAATTTATTTAGATGCCCGATGAGGTTGATTAAATGCTCTTAAAGCCAAAAACTGTTCACTTACATACCTAAATAACTAAAACGATAAAATAAGAATTTCTATAAATATACAGAGACAACATGTATTTCACTATAATCCTTCACTTAAGTCACACTCACCACCACCAACCTCACTCATTCGCAGTAAATCTACTATTATATATATAAATAACTTTATATATTATTATATTATATATGCGTTTATTGTATTAACAGATAGATAATAAGATTAGTGCATATTGTTCAGATGTAATGTATTGTATTCCTCATATTTAGATACCTTCTGTTCATATTTTATGTATCTAGAGATTTTATATAGTACATAAGATAGTCTCTAGATATACGTACTGTATGAATGATTACGTAATAACAATAAATCCATTGTTTTAACTCGTGAGCTATTATGATATATTTATTTATGTTACATGATTTTACATCAATCTTCCTTCCACAAATAAACTCATAGTATGCATTATAATATAGCTTATTGAGTTTTATACTCTCCCTCTCACAAATATTATTTGATTATCTATATGTCATTGAGGCGAAAGACATATATTATATCTCATAAGTCACATATCTAAGCTAATTATTTCAAGCTTTCTACTGTAAAATTAGAATCAGATATAATGAAAACCACCAATATATTTATATACTTCTCACTCATATCATCTATATGTTTTTGCTCATTCATCTATTATTCAACATTATTATGTGTGGGCAGAGGTAGAGGTAGAGCTGTGTG
This sequence comes from Trachelipus rathkii, assembly GCA_015478945.1. NCBI lineage: Eukaryota > Metazoa > Arthropoda > Malacostraca > Isopoda > Trachelipodidae > Trachelipus > Trachelipus rathkii. The sequence goes on along the minus strand of JABUQX010070244.1, from coordinate 15,255 downwards.
CGAGCGTTCAAGTATCTTCTACATAAACCTTTTTTCAAATTGTGAGTGGGAAATATTTTGGTGCCAAAAAGTTGCGGTCCAATATTTTCCGACATTTTGCAACATTGGTTTTTAAAGTGTATACTCATCCACATATATATTTATTATATATATATACTATATATATATATATATACTAAATTATTACTATTATATCTAATTATAATAATAATATATAATACTATATACATATTATACGCGTTATAACTACTTTCCCAGGAACTATCGGGCTCTTCGCATACCTAGTCAGGTTGATCCAATCTCTTCTTTGGTCACGAACCTCTTAACCAATAGCATTTTAGAAAACCAATTTCTTTATCGCAAACTCTAGTTTCCGGATGCCCATCCCTCTGTGTTAATTACTCTTCAGAAGAGGGTTTTCGCTGTCCTATTCAGTAGTCACTAGCATCTTCTTTCCCATTAGGCCTTCAAAAACTCGTTCATCCAGATTCTCCAGAGATCCTTTGCTTCTAGGCGCATTAAGTTCTGAACACTGGCCTCCCATAGTAATACAAGCCAAACAGCAGAAAAGACCAGTTTGCTAGCTCTGTCTCGCCCTATAACCATGCGAAGAAAATCTTCCTTTGTCCTGACCGCTACGACAACTCTCCAACCTCCTTATATATATAATACTCACATATATTACTATAATAATATATATAGAATATATATAATATACTATAATATATATTACGACTATATAATATATATAATACTATTAATATATATACTTATGTATATACTTCTCATTATATATATAATATATAAATTTATATATAATATATTAAAGATATTATATATATACTATATATATATATAATATATCAACAATAACAACATAGATCCATAAATATTATATAGAAAAAAATACTATATCAAATTACACAGTGCACACCAATCATAACTATCAACTCTATACTATATATATATATATTACTAGTATATAATATTGTGGCGAAGACTTTAAAATCCTCGATCCCTCACATCCGCGCATATAATTTTACTATCCGATCCGCGGTATAGTCAAAAATCACCACGCTGATCTATAGTACGAAAGCATAAAGACTTGCCAGGCGCAGCGCAAATGATGAGCAAACCAAATATATTTTAGCCATCATAAATGGCACTAACTTAACCAATTTTATAATGTCAAAATATTTTATTTTTATTTTAAAACAGCCATTTTAAAATGCGCTTTTAATATTTCATTCAAAATAATAATAATAATAATAATAATAATGAATAATAACTAATAATAATAATTAAATAATAATATAATAATAATAATAATAATAAATAATAATAATAATAATAATAAAATAATAATAATAATATAATATAAAAATAATAATAATCAATAATTATAATATGTTTCTATTAATTTTCTGACTCACGACTCCGACTCCCACTCCTTTCACAAGAAATCGACTCCCGACTCCGTCTCCCGACTCCACTTCCACAGAATTTTCGACTCCACTCCGACTACCTGGAAAATTGCCACACTCCACTACTCCGATCACTGCTCGGACGCGATCCAGCCTGCTGTTGAAGTCCTTGTTGCCTGATAGTATGGATTAAATGAAAAGTAAATTTTAGATAATTATAAATTTTGTAAATGATTTCAGTTAAGTTGCTTAAGTTTTATGTTTGTAATCATATATATATAATAATATATAATAATTACATATAATATATATATATTATACATATAATAAAATATTTATATATAAGTCATACTATTATATATATATACTATTATAAATATATACTTATATATTTATAATTATTATATATTTATAATATTAATATATACTATATATATATAATCATATATAATTATATCTATATATATATATATATATTATCATATATATATATCATATAATATATTATATATAATAATCATATTTATATATATATATATATATATATATATATATATATAATATATTATTATATATATTATACTATTCATACCTATAATAATAAAAATAGTTACTATACAACTATATATATATATATAATATAATAAATAATATATAATATAATAATACTTATATATAATATATACTATATATATGATAATTAAACAAATAAATTCTAAAAGATTTTTTAACTTCACTCAAACTCTATTGAATATATATATAATATATATAGTATATATATATATATAATATATATATATATTTTTAAAGCCTTGTGAACTATCTGAATTATATATTATTTATTTTATTTGATAAAACAGATAATAATATATAACCCTTTCTACATAATTTATTATATATATATTATATTAAATATATATATAATATTATATTATATATATATATATATACTATAATATATATTAATTATTTTATTTTTCTTTATAAATATAACTATAATATATATATATATATAATATATTGGGAAGTCATCGTTTTGGCCTGGCTGGTTCAGTTTTAGCCCCAAATTAAATAGTCATAATTTCTATTTTTCATTCAGGTTTTACCAAATAAAAAAGCAAAGTTAAGCTTTTTTTGACTTCTAAAACGTTGTGTTTCAGTGTGTTTTCTTCAATGTTAGTATTTGCATATTTTAGTCTTTCATTTTTTGAAAACCTAATATATAAATTTTTATTATAATAATTATAATTATTAATTATATTATAATTATAATTATTAATTATAATTTCTATAATCTATAATATATAATTTTATTATAATAATTTAATAAT
>JABUQX010070244.1:0-7500 GCA_015478945.1 Trachelipus rathkii | reverse complement strand
ATATCTGAATTCAAAGCATCCTAACATTAAGTTTACATTTGGAACAGAAAAAGAAAACTATCTAAGATACAGAAAATGAAAATATGTCTGCGAGCTTAATAAAAAAGGAACTTTATTTCTCGTGCATTGTTCTTTTGTCTTCTGCATTGTTTATTTGAAGTCTCATTTATTTGCTTCATGTTTATGTAAATTTGAGTTAAAACTTTGTTGATAGGGATACAAAATTTCTTTCATCATACTTAAATCTTAGCAATGAACTTGACTATTTAAGAAACTTATTTGAAAAATATTCCCAACTTTTTTAATTGACAAAAATATTTAAAAAAACAACAAACCGATGAAATTCAACCTTCTCCACCTATAATATTCTGCTAGTAAAAAGATTCTTTATATGATTACCGTTTTTAGGAAGAATTAGTTACGAAATTATAGAGAATAACTAAATTTATTGAATACATCTTTTCCACAAATTAATAAATTAATTTTCATAATTTTAATGTTATTGTAAATTGCTTTAAAGTTAAAGAAATCTACCGTTATCTTTCTGTTCTTCAATTTGATTATTTATATAAAATGTAAGCTGTGATGCTTTCCTATATAGGATAGACCATTAAGATCTCTTTCCCAACGATGCTGAACACAAAGGTATTCAAGTGTAGAACTTTAGAGGATCTCCATCATCCACCTTATTCGGCCATTAATAATCATTCTTCCAAGTTTAATCATCATATATCAAAATCAAAAATTTCAAAAATTTTAGACCAAGAAATGCTGAAGATTTGGAAGTTTGGAATCTTTATATATTTGCAGAACATGAAGCCCCTCCCAAATTGAATCTACATTAATATATTAAACATCCTTAAGTAAGTTGAATTTCTATTTTTTGGTTTACTTTTCAAACTTTTATTAATTTTTTATTTTTAATCCAAAAAGTAAGCACATTCTATTATATTTTATGATCATTGTTAACTGTTTTATTTTATTTTGTTTATAATCATTATGTATTCAGCCTGAAAAATGGGTTTTGTATAACCCGAAACTTTCCGATTTAAAAATAAAATTTAAAATAGTTTAAGATCCGTTTCATATATTTTTAATATATTTATACTATATTATTATATATATATATATATATATATATATATATATAATTAATAATAATAATAATATTAATAATAGAAATATATATATATAATATATATATAAATATATTATATAGTATATATAATTATATATATATATATATAATATATATAAATATATAATAATTAATATATGTAGGTAAAGCTAGCTTTTAATAGATTCATTATAATGATTACTTAAAACAAATAAGATTAAATATATATAATATTAATACAGATGTCAAACCACCAACTTAAGGCAGAGTCTATACTCAAAATTAATTAACTAATTCAACTGACTTATAATGTGTTTATTTAAAATATAATATTTACAATACCACTACCATCATACACTTATTATATAATCAACCAATTTCCTACCATTTTAAAATTTATTAATTATATATTATTAATTACTACACTATTATAATATTTAATAAAATATCTATCTATCACAATTACATCAAATCACAATGTTTAAGACTCTATACTAGAAACAAAATTGAAGCTTTCTTCAATTTCCTAGACTTAGTTATATGGAATTCCTACAGTATAGATAAATATCTTCTTCGTCAAAATAAATATATATCGTGTTTATTTTCTTTCATGTTTATTCATTTCTATTTCTACTCCGGTAATCACTGGAATATGAACTTACGTTTTGATAGGTTGTACTCATATATAATATATATATAATATATATATATATAATATATATTATATTATATTAATGTAAACTTGTTGATTGTATTTATATTTTTGTGTTCTAATTATATATAAGCCACACAAAAATATAATAAAGTGATAAAGCACTCTTTATTTATATTATTAGCCTTTTGATAAGCAAAAGGGAGACGCAGAAGGGGACTAAATTTCATTATGATTGTACAAAATGAGTATTTCTACTAAAATGTAATTTTACTCAGTAATTACAATACTTATATATAATCTCTAAAACTAAAACATAATAAGATAATTGAGATGCAGAACTGACTTGTTATAATAACGAGCAGTATGATAAATATTTAAAGGATACAAGTGAAAATTCGATCATAAAATAATATAGACATGAATAATCTTCAAACAAATTTAACCAAAACACCACACAAATTCAATGACTCATGCACAATGCTGAAATGATATATCCTCTCCTAAAAATATAGTGAAAGACTAAATGATAATTAATATAAATAAATAAATTAAATAAATAATAATAATAATTAATATAATAATAATAATAATATAATATAATATAATTTAATAATTTACTATTATATAAAATTAAAATTATAATAATATTATAATTAATAATTATTAAATAATTAGATAACAATATTAATATCATTGCAAGCAAAGTGAGAAAGTTAATAAATATATTAATATATAAATAATAATAATATAATTAATATATAATTAGAGAGGATTATTTAAATAATAATTGATTATATATAATTAATAATAATTAAGTTAGCACGTTGTCAAAAAAGTATATACAAACTAATGATTAAATTTAAGAATCAATTAATCAATTTAACAAATTTTAATAATACATAATAATATAATATATAATAATTAATAATAATAATAATAATAATTATAAATATATTAATAATAATTATATTAATAAATATAATATTTTAATTAAATAATTAAATAAGTTTATAATAAAACTAATAAGTTATATATAATTCATCTAATTTGCAAGCTTTAAAAAAGATTATGATTAAAGGAAATTAATTATAATTATCATAATTGTATTTAATAACATGTAATATATAATAAAATATAATAATACTAATAATTTGATTAGAATTAAAATTTATAATAATAATTTAATAAGAACTACGGGTAATTAAACATTTTGATTGAAAGAAAAGTTATTATAATCATTTAGTAGTATTAAATATTATATTATTCTATTGATATATAATATAATGTTATTAGAGTGGATGATTAAGCACACATTAACAATATTAGGACCAAACACCACCATATATCTACACACATAAATCAACATCAACACACACTAATAATTATTAATATATATATATTACATATATATATATTAATTATAATATATAAATATATAATTAATATATTAAATATATAATTAAAATATTAATAAAAAATATATAATATTAATATATTTATATATATATAATAATTTATATCATTGGAGCACACAATTTTGGAAAAATGGAGAAACAAGAAAAAAATTTTATAAAATACTTTTCAAATATTAAAATAATTATTAGCTTATTCTTAGAAAAGTATTTATGATAATCATATTACTAATTTTTTCCTCAAATGATAAAATATTTAATTTCTGCATATAACGATAAGAAGCCTCATGCTGACGGGAACTTTCGCTTACCCGCTATCCTCCGGCAGTGTATTGATATCAATACTTTTGTAATTGTTATTTTATTTATATAAATAATAAACTGGGGAAGATATATACATATCTTATTATAAATAAAACATATTTTCTAAAATAAACAAGGATGAATATTTATAAATTTTTTTTTATATAGAAAAGGTATACGCTGTTAAAATTAGTTGAATTAATTTTTAAAATAACAACACTTTTATTATTGTTATCTTTTTTATTAGTTCTAATGCAGTATAAATTAGTTTTCAATTATAAAGTGTTGTACTAGTACTGACACACAATAACACACATCAAACATATATAATAACAATATATATAATAATTAATATATAATATATATAATAAAAATTAATATTTAATAAATATTAAATATATATATAATTAATATATAAATATAATATATTATATAGTAATATTATATATATATATATAGAAGATATATACATAGTATATATATATATATTATGAAGAGGATGACCAAATGCAGGAAAAAAAATTCATAAAGTTTTATTAATTCAAATATTTACATCAACGTTTCGAGCCAGACCATGGCTCACCATCAGAATACTGAAAAGAACATATGTATAATAATATGAATAGAGAAATTTAAAATAAAAAATAAAAATGAAATAACAATGAAAATGCAAAAATAAAAATAAAAATTAAAAGATCATGTGAGTAAGAGTGACTAGTAAGAGTGAACAAACAGTAAGTAAAAAATATTGGCAAAGTATGCTTGGAAAACGGTTAAAGTTAAGGTTGGAAATTTAAATTTTTAAAACATTAGTAATAAGAGAATTTTATCATAACTTAACGAAATTTGAAGAAGATCGACTGTTTCTATAATAATAACTTGTGCTAAGCACAAGTAGCACGAGTGTAGGAGTCACCTCATATATATAATATACATATATATATATATATATATATATATATATATATCATATATATATATATAAATATATATATAATATATATATATATATATATTAGTATTATATATATATATATATATCATCACTATTAATAAATTTAGCGACTATTAATATCAATTAGCACTATTCAATATCATGAATTCATTACCATCATTTTATTTATTATTCATTATTATTATTTTATTATTATTATTATTATTATTATTATTATTATTATTATTATTATTATTATTATTATTATTATTATTATTATATTATTATTATTATTAATTATTATAATTATTATTTTATTAATTAATTAATTATAATATTATATTCTATTATTATTAATATTATATATATTTAAATATTTATTATTATTATTTTTTATTTTTATAATTTACAAATTAATTTTTTTTATTTTTTTTATATATAATTATTTTTTTTTTAATTATTCAACATCTATTTAAATATAAATATAATTTAATTTTCATTTTTTTAATTGTATAGGTAGCTTCATTAAAAATTAATAAATTTAAATATTTTTTCTTATTTTATATAGTAGCTTAATTATTTATATTATATGAAAAATTGAATATTAAATAAGTAATATAATGTATAGAGTATTTACAATCACGTAAATAGTTAAGAGCCCTCTATGCTAGTTTTATGCAAGCACCTATTAACTATCTATAAAACAATATATACAATGATACGTTTTATTTCATCTCTAAATATCTAAAATACAATTAAGTTTGAGACTCTCTACCTCTGTCAGATATTCGTTAAAATATTACATAGTGCACATATGTTCAGATGACAGATTATAAAAAGAACTACTTTATAAACAAAAAAAAATGATAATAACTTGATGCAAAGATTTGGAAATATTAGCAAACATATTAATTAGATAATTTTAGTAGTCTGTATTTACAATATCTTTATATAATTTATTAATGATAACTTTAAATTTAGTGTTAATGAGTTATTTGGATAAATTCCATATTTACATAAGTATTATATCATCCCCTGGTTTTGTGCAATTTTTATTATATAATTATTTAATTATTATTTTATTATTATATTATTATTATATTAATTATATTATAATATATATATATTTAATTTATATATTATATATATATATAATATATAGATATATTATATATATATATATAATAATAAAATTAATATATATATAAATATGATATATATATATAATATAATTATATTATATATAATAATTTTAAGTAAATTTCTTCTAACTTATTTAATATTTACTATTAATAATAATATAATATATTATATATATATATATATAATACCTATTATATATAATAATATTATAATATATATATATATATATATATATATATATTATATAATATAATATATATATTATATATATTAATATATAATATATATATATTAAATAATATATATATATATATATATATAATATTACTATAATATATATATAATATAAATATATATATATAAGTATTCTTATATATTTATAATTTTCCTTTTTATATGTATTGTATATATATAATTAAAATTGTAGTACTTCAATCCAATCAAACCTACATAAGTTATTATAATATATATATATATATATATATATATATAAAATTAATATATAATATATATAGAATATATATATATAATATATATAATTATATATATTATAATATTAATTAATATTATATATATATATATTAATAATATATAATATTATGTATTATAAATTGTAATGTAATAGTTAGTAGTATATTATGTTAATATGTACAATGTATATGGTTAATGTATGTTATAGTATATGTATTTATTATGTATAATATTGTGATATATAGATATTATGTATATGTATGTATTAAGTATATAATTATAATACTAATATTTATGTAAATATGTTTAATTATGTATTTATCTCATTGCGTGATTCGTGCTTTTATGTGGTTTGGATATAATCTCTCCTGTTTACTATACGAATATTGTATTGAGTATATTAAATGAAGTTATTTATGTATGTGATAATTGTTCTTCTGGATGTTCAACATAGAAAAACATCTATGAACTCCACTAGTATTGAAGAATTGATTTAAAGGAAATCTATTAATTATGAAATCTATTTAAAATCGTGGATCAAAGCCCGACCTGAACCGATCGAACGATCGATACAGTGGGTTTGAAAATGTTTGTCAAAAGACGTGATAGAAGAAGAAGAAGAAGAAGAAGAAGAAGAAAAGAAGAAGAAGAAGAAGAAGAAGAAGAAGAAGAAGAAGAAGAAGAATGAAAATATAAATAGAATATGAGAAATGGGCAGAAAGAAATTCAACATTACAAAGGTCAAAGACATATGGTTCAAAGACAAATATAAAGTAAATGAGTCAGTATAGAAAGATGAGTGCACGGGCACTCCTAGAAGCAGGTGGTATGTGATTAGTTTCATTCGGATATCTAACAAAGCGTAGTATTCTAATTAAATAAGTGTCTGAATTAGTAATTTCCCTGAAAGAATATATTGTGATATAAGTGTAGTACCTAAATCAGACAATATTATAAGTAAAAATATATAATATGCTTTAACAGATTAATATAGTATTAATATAATATAAAAACTATTAAATACTCAAATGAAAAGTAAATGAATAAATATATAAAGAGATAGAAAGAGAGGAGAGAGAGAGAGAGAGAGAGAGAGAGAGAGAAGAGAGAGAGAGAGAAGCCTTAGGCTCTCTCTACATTTTAAAAAGAGTTTTGTGTAAGTGGATCCACCACAGGCATGCGATGCATACTACATATAATGATGATCAACCTCCAATATCTATAACCTTCTAACTACCTGGTAGAATATGCTGTTATTAATATAATACTATACATATAATATATAATTATAGTATATATAATAATATATATTAATAATATATATTCTTAAATATTTATAATATATACCTATTGCTTGAAATCTATGAACTTCCATGTAATTATATATCATAAATAACTTAATATTAATTATTTAATTAATATAAATAATCTCGATACGTTACTCTCTCTGTTATATAAATTCCTC
>JABUQX010070243.1:5000-7500 GCA_015478945.1 Trachelipus rathkii | reverse complement strand
CACCTAATAGGACATGCCGAGCTCTTCCCGCTTGCACTCGGGCCTGGGGCCAAACAGGGTACCGCACAAGGTCTGCTAGGGTCCAGGATTGAATCCCAGCAGGGTGAAATGCTTTAGGGGTGTATTTTTCAATACAAATTTAGATTGCGTGAAGATTAGCAATTACTTTACTTTGTACATCTTGACCCCCGTTCTTAAGTATTTTCACCTTGTGCGGTACCCTGTTTGGCCCCAGGCCCGAGTGCAAGCGGGAAGAGCTCGGCATGTCCTATTAGGTGGGTGCGAATATTCACCATAGGAACTATTGTCGGGTTCTTCTTTTAGCTTGTCGTGGTCTGGTGGTCAAACACTTGCACGTATATCTGCTAGGGTCCAGGATCGAATCCCAGCAGGGTGAAATGCTTTAGGGGTGTATTTTTCAATACAAATTTAGATTGCGTGAAGATTAGCAATTACTTTACTTTGTACATCTTGACCCCCGTTCTTAAGTATTTTCACCTTGTGCGGTACCCTGTTTGGCCCCAGGCCCGAGTGCAGGCGGGAAGAGCTCGTTGTGTTCCTATTAGGTGGGCTTACTCCATATTACAGAAAAATGATAAGGGCACAATATGAAACACTCACTGAGCTGAGCGTGCAACAGAAAGCGAATCTTCAAGTCGGCATAATTTATGTATTTATTATTTTATATATATATATATATAGTATATATATATATATATATATATATATATATATATATATATATATATATATATATATATATATATATATATTATATATATATATATAAAAAATTTAAATTACCACTTTAACGCAGATATTATATTATAGGTGTATTTGACCTTTAGCGTAACAAAGTAACAAGTATATGCACTGGACTATGGAGTGTACATAGTTAAAAACTTGAAAGTTAAAAACACTGATTTTATTATTCGAAACTTATTAAACTAACTATATGCTAAAATGACATTTTAAAGTGCTCTTTAGCTTATAAACAACATTATATGTATTTTTAAATTAAATTTGTTCAAATGTAATTTAAAAATACATATAATGTTGTTTATAAGCGAAAGAGCACTTTAAAATGTCGTTTTAGCATATAGTTAGTTTAATAAGTTTCAAATAATAAAATCAGTGTTTTTAACTTTCAAGTTTTTAACTATGTACACTCCATAGTCCCGTGCATATACTTGTTACTTTGTTACGTCAAAGGTCAAATACACTATATATATATATATATATATATATATATATATTATATATATATATATTTATATATATATATAATATATAATACTATATATATATATATATCATAATACTATATATATATATATATATAACGTAATATATAAATATATACGATGAAAGGTACGAATGATTATGTAATAATATATAATTATAGACAGAAAGACATTTGAAGAATGCAATAAGATTAAGGAAGCATGGATGAATGACCGTTGCTTTGATACTGAGATTTTGGACTGTTAATATTGAGACAGATAAATCAGAGTTTCATTGAGTTGAGAAAGACTTCAGACAATGTTGCTTACAGCTTTTATTATAAAAAGATAATAAATATCTGGTCTGGGTATGTCAAAGAGAAACGGAAGATCTGGGGAAAGTTTTAAAATATGTGGAAACCTTCTTTATAGGTTTAGGAAGTATACCTAGTTGGAAAGTTTGATAAATTAGAATGGAAGAGGTCGATATGATAATAAGGGACGGAGTGATAAAGTTAAAAATACTCTGAAATAAGATAAATATAATTTGGTGACAAATTGCAAGCTATCAAATATGGATGCGAGGCATGAATGAATGAATGAAAAAAAAAAAAAAAAAAAAAAAAAAAAAAAAAAAAAAAAAAAAAAAAAAAAAAACAGGGGATGGAGATTTCTAGTAGCTGAATTTGATCTTTGAAGATAATCTTGAAAGTTTTTCATCGAGAGAAAATATACAAACTGAACAAATACTAAAAAATATTGAAAGCTTCAAAGAGAAGTTATAAATTTAAAGCGCTTAACTTAGAAACACTCTAATAACAATAAATAGTATTTGATCCGTTTCCGTATATATATATATATATATATATATATATATATATATATATATATATATATATATATATATATATATATATATATATATATATATATATATATATATATATATATAAGAAATATATATATATTACTATATATATATATATTATTATAATATATATAATAATATATATTATTATATATTTATATATATATATATATATATATATTTATATATATATTATATATATATATATATATTTATATATATTATATATTATTATATAATTATGTATATATATATATATATATATATATATATATATATATATATATATATATTAATAATATAAACGATATTAATAATAAAAAAAAAATATCTTTAATACAATTATTATTTTTATTATTATTATAATTATTATTATTATTCATTATTATTTTATTATTATTATTATTAT
>JABUQX010070242.1:15000-31750 GCA_015478945.1 Trachelipus rathkii | reverse complement strand
CACGACACCTTTCGCTTATTGAGTCTTACGAAATAAATTGTCTGAAAGAAAGTATATAATGAATATGTTTAGATTTAAGTTCTTTATATGCTGTTATGCAAATTAATTTGACAAAAGTAATACTGGAACACCCGTATTACGTAGGATAGCACAACTGAGGCCGTATGCCGGAGTTGTTTGACCGTTCTGTGGAAGTGAAAATTTACCTCTTATTTATCCTAATGTATAGTTGACGAGGCTAGAGCCGTTCTTCCTTGCGCAACGCAAGAGAGAAGAACTCACAAAGATTCCTGTCCCCTATGTGGAAAACTGAGGAATTTCAGAGCGTGATCTACTCAGTTGGCGCAACCCCCCCCATGAAAAGAAGTTGATTCAACTTAAAGCTACGCAAGCCCCACAGACAAGTCAGTTGAGAAAAAGCCAGTTGAAATTGTGAAAGTCACCATTGTAGCAGACAATCTAAGATCAAAGTATATTCATACCAACATCAAAAAAGAGATCTGAAAATAAACAAGTAATACCCCAATAGCTGACATCCAAAAATTCTTTAAAACTCCACAACAGAAACGTAAGGTTATGTAAACACAGAAAGTCAGAATCCGAAGAACGAAAGCGAACTCAAGGAGAAAATGCCGCTACAGCACGAAGAATCTCCCGCAGAAGGCATTACACCTGATCTGTACAAACGCTTAGATTTGAAGAAAAGAAATTTGAATTTAGTCAACCCAAAATAAAAAAGAAAAAAGATTCATGCCAAAGATATATAGCACTCAGTACGAGAAAAGACATAAAGGGCTGCTAGACAGGATATATATTGTTAATGATTCGGGTACTGAATTATATTATGGAGACAGATCAGAATAATGACTACCCTTAAAAATCCGAAGAGGGTAAATTGACTAGTGTATTCTCCACAATATTTTTATTTATTTATATTATATTTCTCAATCTATTTTTTTAACTTTTTGTTAATATTTTTGTATTTATCTTTATTTTCATCTTAGAAATATTTTATTCCTTTATTAAAATTTTTTATTTTGTTATTTAACACATGAAAAGTTAAAATCTTGAGTCGCAACAGAAGTCGCTTAAAGAAGAGCTAAAGACTAAATTAAGGAAAACAAGACAAAACAAAGAAAGAATGATGGGAAGAAATTCGAGATTAAAACAAATGTATTATGGAGCGAAAGAGAGTAAAAAACGCAAAGATGCTCAATAGAGTGCTAATAATACTATTTAATTTTTTTTTATGATTTGATCTTTCTCTATTAATATATTATATTTATTTTTATTTATATTTTTTTCTTCTTATCTGGGCATAGTTATAAATCTAAGTTTACACCACAGGAGCTGGCAGAAATAGTATGAAGGTGTAGATTTTTTAGATTTATGTAAAAAACATGATTAGGAAATCATAGAATTTTAAGAAGAAGTAAGATAACGTAATAGTTAAGGTATTATAAGAAGTAGAGAGAAAGCAGGAGAGCCGAGCCCATAATCCATCACAGTTAGTAATGCCTCCCCCCCCATAACTAATAGTTAGGATAGGAACGAATGAATGTTAATCTGTCAATTGGTTATGATATAATTGATTAAAAGAAGACAGTTGACAAAGAGAATATACAAGGTCTGTATAGAGAGAACATGTGTAGAGGCAAGCAGAACCAAACAAGTTATTAAAAATGATGTAAATAACGGATCTGTCGACAACGAAATTTAGTTGAGCTAGGAAATTTGAATGATGCAGTGAAGAAAGCACAGTAATGACGAAGGATTATCTTAAGAAGAAATAAGAAGAAATACAGTTGTGAAATGGTCAAGGCCGACTTAAGAAGCCGATGTTAGTATTCTAGAATGGAATAATATAGATTACTACATTGACAATCATTGTACATCTAAGACGGACGAGAACATATTTGTCACGACTATGGAGTATTACAGAGTACAAGCGAAGAATACACCATCCAGCCCTCAAGTGCAAATTCGCGGCGTCTAAATGCTCGAATTCTGTCTTACCATATATATAATATTAAAGACTTCAAGAAGAAAATCGAGGATTATGAGAGCGGAGCCACCTAATAACAAAAAGCAGGTACGTTCGTTTTTGGGACTAACAGCATATTACCGCGAGTTCGTGAAGAACTACTCTGAAATTAAATGCCAGCGCCACTGAGGACTTAACAAAGAAGGCACCGCATAGGCTGCGTGAAAAGGAGCACCAGAAAAAACTGCCTGACGGCTGAAAAGAGCGGAGCTCAAAAACCAATTTTAAAATTTGCCACGCCTTGACAAAGTTCACTCTTTATATATCTATCTATATTCACTTAAGGTGTATTGCTCAAGAAGAAAATGAATTATCTCCACCCATAGCAATATGGCAGCGAGAAATGCTCCCCCTAAACAACAGACGGACTAATCATTAGAAAGAAGCCGCTTGTCGGACAATAATACACAGGATGATTTGAAAAGTAGTTTAGACCCTACGCATTCGGAAACGGTAGTTCATCCTTATCATCAGACCATCGGCCACCCAGCACGCGAATGACAAAAAGAAATGAGAATCCGCGTATTAGATATAAGCACTTTCTTTGAACATATCTTTCCCGATCTTCAAAATACAACCAACGGTAAAAAAAATTAGTCGCTTATACTTAGTCCGACTCTATGGGTGACAGAGTAATAGAAAAGCTAAAGGAACCTACAACAGAAGAGGAAGAAAAATGTCTTCAAAGGGAAGAAGGAAACACAAAGGAAAGAGTGGCATAATGTGTTCGAAAAGGCGAAAGAATGTAAAAAAACATGCTCATGCTACCATATTTGTATAATTCATAACCATAAATGTCTATAATATCCCTTCCCTATTTAAGCCCATGGTTTTTAAACAAAAGCGTCTCAGCATATATAATTTACCAAAGTGTTTAAATACCCTATAATTATAATAGCAGCAATAATTGAAGTTAAGGTCATACCTATGATGTGGTTATACAAATATTATCATATATTAGTATTCAATAGACTTTAATTTGAAAATGATATATTGCATATATATTCTTATTATGTTATTATCATATTATTATCTAGTAGTATATTTTTACTATTCAGAAGATCATATCCTTCTATTCACTCAAGGTCTTCTCAAAACACCACTGTTTTCTGCACAACATTTACAGAATTATTATATATTAGTATTATATTATTAATTACATGATTTATAACATTATAGGACATATATGGCATTCCAGAAAAATAGGGAAGTCCCACGAGATATCTTAGATTTATCATATATGAAAGTGATAGATTACGATCTATTCTTTGATACGTAGATATAATAAAAACTATACTACCTATAAGAATCTCTACCATAATCTATAACCGTTCCACAGTCACAATAAAAAATAATTATATATTATAGATTGTTTTTAATTCTTCAAATAAATTAACTAAAATACTATATCATATAATAATAAATATAAACTTAATATGAAAATAATTTAAATTATATTATGAGATATATAATTTTTATTAATATATATTACATTTTTATATATTAATATATTATATTTTATATAATATACAGATATACTTTATATAATCTAATCTAGCATAATTATTATAAAATAATATAATATATATATACATATATATATTATGATTAGTATATATATTATATAATATAAATATATATTCTTAATAAAATAAAATATATAATTATAATATATAAACTATATAATATATATATATATATATATATATATAGAAATATATATATTATATATTTTATATATATTACTATATATACATATTATATATATATAACTATATATATATATAATATACCTATTTTTGGCCCCCCAAGTCGAAATAAGGATTTTGCAATGCTGATATGTTTGGCTCTAGAGCTGCCGAGAGTGTTGAATATTTTCTGCATGTTTTTTTATGAAGTGATGTTCTTTTATTTTTATTTTTAATATCTTCACATGTAACCACACTCCTTTTCTCTGATTAAATGTATTTTCGAGCACTTTCGAAGAATAGAATTATACAATATGCAATTCTCTCTGTCTACTCTTAAATTTAAATTATTTAATTGAATTATGTTAATTAATTAACTACATTTGCTATTAGAGTCTTAGAAATATTTTAATTAAAGCAGAACTTTCCCTTCGAAATTTTGTTGAATAAGCTCTTTAGTTCTAGTGACTGCATAAAAATCGTCAATTACAGAATTACAGTTCACAGTTTAACTTTTAATTTATTGTACAGTTCACATTCCGCGAATCCTTATTTTAATATATTTATTTATTATTTAAAATCGCATAGGGCTACACAATGTCGATTAAAATTGTTTGTAAATTTTTATTTTAAATAGAATACTTTTATCATAAATTTTCAGTATTTGTAATATTTATTTATTGTATATTCGATCAAATCGTGCTAAAAATTTTTCTAAAGTTATCAATTTGATCAATTCCTAAGGATCCTTACTATCATTGCATGAAAACAATATTTACAAAACATTTATATAAACAAAGAAACCATTTTTAATCTTTAACATTGTTTACAACTTACAGCGGATGCCATTGTATTTTTAAAATATTTTACCTTATTTTAAACAAAAATACTTTCAATATACTATTTCGCTAATTTAGTATACCTCATATTAAGACAATGGCATATGCCTTGAAGGTTCCGTATCCTATCAGTCATCTGTTTTCCTCGGTTGCAATAATTCGTATCTCGATCGTGTTTTGCTGCATTTGATCCTCTTGCACTAGGAAATATCTTCATGACAAAGGATAGTACAAAATTCAAGGACAACTTTGATTTTGCCTTCACAATATTATAAATACAATATTTTAATAATAATATATTATGTATATACAAGTTATGATTATCTATTTCCCAAAGGTTACCTTAATAATATTGTAAAATTATCGAATTTTATTATTAATATTAATGTTATTTGTACTTATTAATATTTATTGATATATAATATATTATTGGTATATATTATTACTGATATAATATAATATTTTTTATTATATATAATATTATATATAATATATAATTAATATAATAAATATATTTAATAACTATATAAATATAACACTAATATATATATAATATATTATATATATATAATATATCCTTATATTAATCTACTAGTTATCTTATTATAGATCCTTTTTCATACTCATCATACATTATAGTCTATCTATTTTAAATTTTAATTAGAAATTTTCACTAGTACTAAATTCACACTTGTTTAAAGAAAATGACCCGTTGCAAGTTGATCTGATCTCTTAGTTATTGGATTATATGGTAAGTTTATACAAACAGTATATTTGTTCATATCCTTCAATCCCATCATCGAAGTTAGTATTAATAACAGGAGATAATTTCTAATCGTTTCATAAACATAGATTTTTGCCAACGATCGGGGGAGGCCTGTTGTCAATCAATTATCCTTTAAGAAAGTTCAAAGATAAGTTGTTGTTATATTCACCCATCCCAAAATATAATGTTTGTATAGATGATACGTATATATATAACTGCTTGTATATCTATATAATATAAATATCATAATATATATATAGTATATATATATAATATAGATGATATATATATTTATATATATATATATCACTATATATATAATATAATATAATATATATATATATATATAGGACAAAGCGACTTAACCCACACGGAACGATCGGGAATCAAAATAAAAAGAATCACACCGTATAGCATCTATTGGACAAAATAAGTTTCTAGTGGCGAAAGAACTTATTTTTTATTTACTAATTGTTTAGGTGCAATATCTCTATTCATCGGTTAGTTTTAGTTAGTATTATACTAGGTTATCTAGTAGGTTAGGTCAGGTTCATGTTCACACAAAAAATTTACATTTCGCCCCTAAAAACATCTATTTATGTATCAATATACTGTGAAATTTTTTTTTTGATCCACTCCAAATTAATTTGACTTATCATTAGGGGGTTATATAACTTCCATATTAACATATAATATATACTATATAAATATATACTTATATATTAATATATACTATATAAATATATATAATAATATATTATAATAATAATATAAATATAAATAAATATAATATTATAATATTATTAATATATGTGTATGGATTGGAAAATTTTATTTAAATAAATTGAAACGAATTATTTAACGCTCAAGCTCAAAATAAAAATATAAATTTCATATTTTTATATAATCTGCATATTAATTAAATATCCAGGAATACTATCGACAAACTGCTATTATATATCATATATAATAATACATATATATATATATAATATATATATATAAATAATATAAATATAAAATTATATATATATAAATATATTAATATATAATTATAATATTATATATTAATATATATATATATATAATATAATATAATATATATATAATAATATATATATAAATAATAATTATATATACAGTTAAATATTAATAATTATATATATATATAATATAATATAAATAAATAAATAATATATAATAATATATATTAAAATATATATATAATATCTATATAATATAACTATATAGTATCATATATATTATATAATAAATCTTTAATACTACAATATACTATGATAAGTTATTTATTGATGATAAAGTCCCTTACCTCAAGGATTTAAATTAAAAATTTTGTTTCCCAATATAATAATAATATTATATATTTATAATATATCATATATATAACTAATATATATATATATTTATATATATATAAATATTAATATATATATATATATATATAATAAATATAATATATATATATATTATAATATAAATTGGTGCTTTCCTCTTGATTGACTGAAAAATATAGTACCAAATAAGAGTTTGGTGCTCCTGTATTTATACTAATCTAAAAACTAAAAAAAGAAAAGAGCGTAAACTGTCATATTATTATCAAAATATATTAGATTTTTTGTCAAAAAATTAATCGTCAGTAGAAGTTGATGTTGCTTATAATTAATTGGTGTTCTACTATATTTCTATCATTTGAAACTATTTAATTGTTTTATTTTATTTTACGTAATGTTTATGAACGGTAATGCATTTCAAAATTTTACCATGAAACTAAAAAAAAAAAAAAAAAAAAAAAAAAAAAAAAAAAAAAACAAAAAACATATCTCCAAAAACTACAATAGCTACAGAGAAAAGAATACATTTTTGAATCCTGGTAAATTAGTTCGGCAAATGTAAAAAAAACAAAAAAAAAAAAAAAAAAAAAAAAAAAATAAACAAAGATTGGCTATTTTTTTGGGGGTGAACTGACGACACTAATATATATATTATAATATAGAAAGTATTACATGCAGTTTAGTGGCTCGCACCGACGGGGGTAAACACTAGCGACTTTCCATACCCTAGGGAGAGCGGAGAACCCCCGCACACCCAAAACCAACAGCGGGTTTCCGTAGACCCTCCGGAGGTGAATATCCTACCCCGTATTCCCCTGAAGCCGAACTTGTAGACCCCGACTCCTGTCCATCGTGCGGTATACCCCCTGCGGTATTCTTTAAAGATTAAAAAAAAAACGCAACAAATTACTAGAAAGCATCTATTTATTTAAGTATAGTAACGTATAAAAGGCTTTAAATCGGGCTCCTCTACTCATATTACAATCAAATAGTTTTAACAATACTTTTATTTTTTCATTTCCTTAACCAAATTTACAAGGATCCAAAAAATGTATTCCTTTCCCTACTATTGAGTTTTTGAGATGTTTTTTTTTATTTTTTTTAACATTTTCGCGTACGATTTTCAAAAACGAACTCGGAGATGTATCTCCGGATAGCGGTGTTTGAGAAGATTGATTTCTAGAGGCTTGCACTATATATATATTAGATATATAGCTATATACATATACATATTTAAAAATAATATATCATACATTAATATATATATAACATATATTCTAATTAAAAACAAACCTTATATTCTAAACTAATATACTCTAGAACTGTTCAAGTACAATTACAAAGTAACAAACTCTAGAATTGTTCGAATCAACTGCTAACATCCTTCATCTTTTTCACCTATTACAAGACAAACTTTGAAAATTGAAATATATAAAACATCTCTGTATAGTGGGAGAGATATAATTGAGAGAATAGATATCGGATATATAAACAATTATACAGAAACAGATCAGGTTCATCATCATCATCTCATTCCATTTTTAAAAAAAATAAAAGAACTCATCATCATCATCATGCATCATCATACATCATCACTCATCATCACAATCATATCTCGTCTCACATCACTATCGCATTCACATCATCACCATACACCACCTCATCTTCTCTCCCCTAAGACTGGAAAGGTAAGGTGCCGTAAACAATCACGAAACAGAATAAATAGTAGAAAGAATATGATAAGCAAGTAGAAAAGAAAAGTCCCGCCTCACCCGCCCCCTTTGTGACCAATAGTGAAGAACTCGTCAGCAGTCAGAAAAATCCACCCAATGAGGCTTCATGGGACCCGCATGGACCCTCAACTCAACTATAACACTCTCGTAAATTGGGGTTCATTCTTGGCCCAAATTGGGCTACAACACCATATACCTTCTCACCAAACCCGCCATCACTCCTGTTAGTACCTTTCCTTTCGCCTCTTAGTCCAAACTCACATTTCTCCCTCCAGGCAATTCCTTTTTCTGACTCATTCCACTTTTTCTGCTGTCTCCATCCGGTTGATTCCCAACACATCACCACTATACATTCGCTTAACCAAATGACTATCATCCCTTTCCATATGACCAACACCATCTCAACATACTTTCATTTATTCTCCTCATGTTACCCCATGCCAACACCAAACCAAACTCACTAATTATACATTCATTCTCATCTTATCATTTCCTTTCACACCTTAATACACCCACTAAATGCCATCTGAACTTTAGATCTATACAGTACCTCTTACTTCCAGACCATAGTCCCCACTACTATACATAACACGGGTAACACAACATATCCTCATGTAAACCCTACACACTCAAGACAGCTTGCCCTTAATCCTCACCAACATAACCGCATACGCCCTTAGTGCCATCACCAATTTCACTACCAACTCGCATACCGCTCCCTTTTCATTCAACAATTATCCTAAATATTTAAATTCAGACCATCACTTCCAGTCTGCTCACCATCTAACATACTTAAACATTCGAGACTTTCCTCACACACATACCATAAACCTACTCCTATTAGGTTACTTCAAACCCCTCCTAACACACCCTAACCAAACTCTCTACCCATCTTGCACCCCTAACTCTAATTCTTTCATAACTCTCATAGACAGTGAATATCCAAGAAGACATAGCACATTCCCTGGTCACTCCGCCTTATAATATTAAGACCATCACTTAACGACTCATTATATTATTTTACAACGCTCACATCCTCATGCTATACTTTTGATCTAATCAGAAGCCTACTACCAACACACCATTTATCACTAACACCTCGCATAGAGCTTCCTATTCAATCCTATTATTGCAAATCCATAAATCCAAATCCTAAATACAATTTGATTTCTCCTCATTATCCCAATCATTTGTTCAATGTACAGATTTATCACACACTTCACTCACTTCAAAGCACCTTTTCCCCCAAATCATTCTTCAGTCATCGATGCATTACTTTCAAACCAAAATACCACAATATCTTCCTTACAACACTCATAAACTAATTACCCTATAATACAGTACACTAATCACCTACCCTTATATGAAAAGTCACTAATATTCTCTCCTCCAATCCCTCGAAACATACACCCAAAACGCTGTAGACAAACTAAAAATTTAAGAAACATTTTTTTTAACCTCAATATATTACTATAATAATAAATATACTAATATATATATATAAATATATATAATAATATAATTATATATTATAATATATATATTATAATATAATAATATATATATATAATATATTATATATCCAATAATATCGTTCGTGCGGTGAATCGAAGAGAGCTTGAGAGCTTGTAGAGAGATTAGCATGTGTGTAAAAGGATGGTTTAAAAGTAAATTTGATTGTGAGAAGGTATGGTTGTGATTCGAGACAGCCTCGATGTAAGTTATCTAGATGGTTGAGCACGAACAAAGTGACTGATTAAAAATTAGAAATAGATTGACGAAAAGGCGAACGATATGTCAGTGTATAGGAAATGTGAACCTGACAGGATGTGCTGGAGCAATTGAAAATCCTTTTTCGTGGATGTAAGAGAGTAAGTCTTGAGTGCGCTAGGGTCTTTGCATGAGGTGTTGTTACCTGTGTAGATGTATAGTTAGTGAGAAATGTCTGAATAAGTGTACTAACTAAAAGAAAAATTTGTTTCAGAATGGAACCAATCTTAGGGGTAGTTGGAAATAAGAATATAAAAATAGGATGAAGCCATTACTGTGGCTCTTAATGATGAAAAAGGGGATAAATGAGAGAATAAAATGAAAGTACGTTTAGATGGTTTGGTATCTTGGATAAGGATGAATATATCGTTGTTAAGCGGAAATGATTAGTTATGATGCAGTTGGGAATCACCTGGAGACCGAAAAAAAAAGTGGAGTGAGTAGCAAGAAAAGTCCGAAGAATTGAAAAGAGATTTGCAGATGCGAGAAGAAAATCAGCATAATTGGAGTAAAAATAGCCAGTTTTGGTGTGGTTTGTGACCACCAACCTGTGTCAAGGATTAACCCACATGGCGAGATGCCCACAAGTTGAGATACGTCGTGGGTTTCCGTGAAGCTCCAATAGGGGCATCTTTGCTGACTGCGAACGAGTTCTTCACTATTAGTATAAAGGGGAGACAGCTGAGGCATTATAATTATAATAATATCATAATATAATATATATAGTATAGTAATATATATATATAATATATTATAATATATAATATAATATATATATATATATATAATGTATAATTATATAATACTAATATAAGTTATATAATAAATATATAATAATGTAATATATGATAGAATAAAATTATATATATTAAATATATTATATATAATCTATAAATAAATAATAGTTATACATATGAGTTAATACACCTTTATATATAATATAGAATATATATATAGAATATGTCAGTATATATAAATAAAATAATATTATATAGATATATATATAGTATATATATACTACTATATATAATAATAATTACTATAAAGTTTAAATTATAATAAGATAACATTATCGATATATATATATTATATAGCTATATATATAATATATATAGAAATATATATCATAAATAATATATAATCCAAATATAAATATTATAGATAATTATAAATTATTACTATAATATATTATAATAATATATTATAAAATATATATATATATATAGTAGATATATATATCATTAGATAAAAAAAATCATAAGAATAAAAATAAAAGAGGAGTAGATATATCTGTATAATAGATATAATATAATTAATAGATTAAAAAACAATATAAGATATATAAAAGATTATATATAAAATGAAAATATTAAATAATATATAATATATAATAGTATTATACTTATACATAATTATCATATAGGAAGATATAGTTATATACAATATATATATATAATAAATATATATAATATAAAATTAATAATATATAAAACATATAGATAATATATAATATATTATACTATAATAATATATATATAATAATATTATAGAATGAATAAATATTAGTAATTATTACTAGTAATCTGAAACAGTAGATTATAACATATATATAGTATATATATAATATAATATATATATACATAATATAATATTAATATATATTTATAATATATATTATAATAAATATATAGTATTATATATATATAATAAATATATAATACTATTAGACATACATCTAATGGAAGAAGTCTTGATGCAAGATCCGTAAGATATAAGAAATTAATTCGAAAACAGTATTGCAGAAATTGATAAACAAGAAACGAAAAAAAATTCTTTACAAGTTAAAGAATCCAAAATACTCGCAAAAGTAACAAAAGCTACAAAGTACCAAGTACAAAAGTGGCATCAAGACCAAGAAGAAATTATATAAAAAAATATCAACATTACAACGAAAAGATATTGGAATAGTACCTTAGGTCTGTTATTATATATAATAATAATATAATATCAAACTATTTTCTGCATACCTTTATATATATTGTAGTAATCTTACTTGTCTAACAACCTTGGTGAAAATTGATACTTCCTTAAAGGATAATTGTTTTAATGTATCCAAAATAAATTAAAATCTATTTTTTAAAGCAGTATTAATAACAAGAGGGTTAACGCTTTCCGATGAAAATTGTCTTTCTTCAAGTAAAAGCCAATCCATATATAAAGATTATGAATATAATATAATTATATATATATAATAAGAATATTAATAATATATACATAATTATATAATATATAAATATATAAAATATATAAAAATAATAGATTATATATATATAATTATCTATTTTAAAATATAGTCATAAATTATATATACTAAATTACATATTATATACTATTAGTAATAAGATTAACATAAATGTTTATTTAATATAATTATAAGAATAATAATTATAATATAATATAATAATTTATATATATATATATAAATATATATATATATATATATAAATGCTAGTTTAATTATAATAGATTACAAACGTAGGTCGAACATATCAACATACGAATAGGCTTGCAGATAAATATATATATACTGTTGAAACTTAATAATATTAGTAAAGTACTTTTAATTATATATCAATATATATAATTATATAGTCATAATAATAAAATAATATACTATAAATATATATTATATATAATTATATATATACTTAAATCAGGAGGGCGCACTCTTCACTTCGTCTCCAATGTTTTGTCAACACCAACTTTTTTCCAATAATCACGAACTTTTGTTTAATAAATTTTGTCAGAAAGAATTCACATTATCATAATAATAATTATATTAATTTAAATTTATATTTAAAAACCTTGGGTAAATATGTATGATAATTTTAGGGATATATATTAAAATATGAATAATATATATAGTATATATATATAATATTATATAATATATATAATTAATTTAATATATTATAATTATTATAACGCTATAAAAAGTTATATAAGGCTTCGATTTTTCTCGCGTTGCAATTATAAATGCAAGCTTCCATTAACACCATCGCATACGAACAAATATTTGGAAAATGTGGTTTAAATGATAACATTACTAATTAGTTTGAAAACTTCGTGGCAGGGCACCTGTTCACTCAAGTTATATTGAAAAATAACGATAAAAAAAAAAATTTGTTCGCTCTAAACTTCTTTATTTATATTACTCTTGTGACCGAATTATTAACAAATAACATTAATAGCTAAAAAATAAGTAATAATTTAAAGTTATTTTAATCCAATATATAAACTACTATATATATTAATATATATACATATAATATATTACATATATTATATAGATATATATATAATATATATTATGATATATAATAGTGTATATATAATATGTATATATAGATATATAATATATAGATAGTAAATATATAAAAATGTATACTATTATAATAATTTATGTAAAACTAAAATAGCTTTCAAAACTTAAATTAATACTATTAACAATATATTATATATTATAAAATTACTAAATAATAATACTTAGTTCTAAATAATTATATAAGTATTATATATTTATATAATATATATAATATATAGATAAATATTTAATATATATAGATATATAATTAATTTAATAATTATTATATTATTATTATTAATTAATTATTTAATTATCTTAATTAAATATATATATGATTAATTTAAAAAGAAAAAAAAACTATGATAATATTATATATTATTATTATATATTAATTATTTATATTAAATTATTAATATTATTATTATAATATATTCTTCATAATTTATTAGTATAGATTTATTTTATTATTATTATTATATAATATAATATTATTATATTATTATTATTTATTATTAAAATTATATTATTATATGATATATTAGATTATATTATTATATATTATAGATAAATATACATGTAATAATTAAATTATTTAGCCTCTTGTAACCAACGATTGGGTGAAAAATGCTGTAACACATAACATCGGAATAGAACAAGTAGATAGGAAGAAGTATGACTATAAGCTCGATAAAGAAAAGTCCCAGCTATTATTATACTCCGCAATACTCATTCTATACCTCTTAAGTAAAAACCTCCTCGCAATGTCAGAGAAAAATCTAATCATCCTAATGCTAAGCTTTCAAAGGACTGCGACGTGGTACAACCTACGTTGCATCTCATCAATATTGTGATATCATTACCCTATATTACTACAACAACAGCAACCAACTCCCGGAAAACCCCGAAATTCAACTCTATATCACCTTCTTCTCTGCTCTCCAAACTCACATTCCTCTCCTCCAAGGCATTCCTTTACTACTCAATCCACTTTCTCTCTCCCAGTCGGTGAATTCCCAACACACTCACCACTTATACACCCGATTTTAAACCAACCCATCATTATCATCCTTTCCACGATGATCCAAACCCATCTCAAGTACTCTCGTTTATACTCTCATTTCTCCTTCTTTCACACCACACCAACCCTTTAATACAGTTCATTCCTGCATTAGTCAAATCGTCCCAGCACTAACACACCCCTAAATAATTGTCCATCCAAACACACGTACTATCTATACCTTCTTTATCCAGACCATAGTTTACACTACCATGCTACTTCAACACAGTAACAGCCAACCCTTCATGCAAGAGGCCCTATGCGCATACGTCAACAATTAGATCCATTTTACAGTCACCAAGATTAGAGCACGACCTACCTTCCTACAGTTTCCACAACTTCTACGAAACACTCTTCCATCATCCTTCCCTTTTCATTCCAACTGATATCCTAAAATTAAACTCAGCACGTTGTTCCAGTTTGATCTCACCAATCCAAAGTATTAACGTGCGACAGAGACTCGTCTCATCCACACACCAAACCTTCTTCTAATCTACAGTAACTTTGCAACAACCACTCTTTACCACACCCCTGCCAAATCCCTTCTAATCAATCATCTCTTCAACTATTTCAGATAAAGATTAGATTACATTCGTCAGGACATTTTAATTTATGCCACGTATTATACTTGTCCAGAGAGGAAAAGTATGTAATAGAAACCTGTAAATGTACACTATTCATGAACTTATAAGAGAAACGTAAAACAGAAACTATCTACTAATTTATAGCCTAGAAATTGTCGGCATAATGTGCTTCAATTTAAATCCACGTATCTCAGTTACAGAGAAACAATCATTTTGCAGCATTAGTAAAAGTGTGAAAACAATGAAAGGGTTTAATACACCATCTCCGAATTGACAAACGTCCAAAGCAAGAGACGCTTGTTTCCTATTTAAAAAGGGGTTAAAACCGTTCTTAGAAAAACAGCCATGAGCAGAAAGAAAAGGAACCTTCCAACGAGCTAGGGCAATACTTTCGATCGAGGGAAAAGACCGCTGGATTATGGGCATATAAAAAGATATCTTCGAATCAATAGATGAGCTTGATTAAATAGCTCAAGCGAAATGAGAACTAGAATGGATCGAACTTCATTTAAATAAAATGTAAAGGTAAGTTACATAACGTTTTTTAAGCACAAAACTCAAAAAATTCGTTTATAATATTTTGTCATTAGGAATTAACTTTACGCTCATTCAATGGCCTCTTCGTTTTTTTTGAAACAACACACGCACTCGCCTCAACTTCACGGGCGCAACACACCAACCGAACAACTACACACACAAACACACCAACACAAAATCACAGCATCATAAAACAAGATATAAAAAATTATAAATCTAATATAGTATTATTATTAACTTTATAAATAATAAACCCCACACACACACACACAGTAAGTATGATACACACACACCTCACACACACACACACACACATAATAATCATAAAAATATTGAAATGATATATAAAATTATAAAATCTAAAATGCAAATAAATATATATTAATATAATAAGTAAACAATAAATATAAATTAAACTAAGGAGTAATCAAAAAACAATAAAGCCCAGGTAAAGAACTATATCAAATAATAAAAGTATATTTGCGGTTAAGTTTAAGTAAAAGGCAAACACTACCACAAAAATTAAAGTGTATTTGAATGAGGTCGTATAAAAACTCGAGGATTAAAAGATAAAATAGTAGAGGAAATAAAGAAAAAATGAATAATAAATATAGGTAAATGAATAAAAATATACAATAGAAGGAATAATGTAATTAAAAATGAAAAAATAATAAAAAATGAAGAAATTAATATAAATAAATGAATAAAGAAATAGAAGAAGAAGCTATATGCTTTTATTGGATATAATAAACATCAATATATATAAATAACAGTAAAAGAAGATACAATTATATGTGATAAAACTAATTAATAATAAAAGGATTAAAGAATTTGAAGTTTCCATTCTGCATATGACATACCTGTTTAGATCAGAAAATGAATATGATCAAGAAGAAGGAATTTAAGAAGATGTAAGACTTATATAATATAGAAATATAAAACCTCAAAACTATGGTGGGACGGTGCCTGTTGTCCAAACATTTTAGAAAAGGGAATCATAGGAAGATAAAAAA
>JABUQX010070241.1:0-26553 GCA_015478945.1 Trachelipus rathkii | reverse complement strand
TATATAATCACTATATCACTATATATATATAATAATATTCAAAATGCAGGCCAGGCGAGTTCGGTATGTTTAAACATGATAGGTGATGGTGCAATTACTACGTTTTAGCGCAGTGTAAAAAAGAAAGTTGTAAATGTAACGTCGCGTATTCTTGGAAGTAACATTCTTTGCTACTTTTTTTCCCTCTTTTCAAATAATTGTAATAGTTTCCAAACTGTTCATTTCTCTCTTTTTTCTTCCGCACATTATATCAATATATATATATATCAGTATATATATATATACAGATATATCATATTATATAATATATTATATATATCTATATAGTATATAGTATATATAATATATAATATAATATATATGAGAGAAGTATTGGTATCGAGCTTTGGATCGGTATCGTTAGCGGGGACCCCAAAAAAATATTACACGCGTATTGTTGATGGCGACCATAATATTAGCGACTTTCTACTTATAGGGATTGTGCATGATTCACAAAATATATAGGAGCCTGTTACGTATTCTACGGCACTGCCCCAGCTCCAAGTTTTTAACTCTATTTCGTTTTTTGTTTAACTAAAGGGCGAATACCCAAGTGGTAAGAAGCAGCAACAGCTGCATGGCAGGAGTCGGCACCCCGGTCGGTCCTCCTCGGCCTTAGGACCGTGGGGGCGGCGAAAAATATCGATCAAGACTGGCGTACAGGGCCGGCGGGCAGCGGCGACTAACATCCCTCAGTCTTTCTCTACTTGATTTTCCCCCCCCTCCGCCGCGTAGCGGTACGACGGAAGACCCCGCTCTCTTTTTGTCGTTCATTCTCGGTGTTCCGCTGCGACACCCGGGCCGGAGCCGTTCTGCTCGGCGGTGACGCATCGCGTACGTCGACCACCGCTCCAAACTTACTCGATTGACCGTCGCGCATGCCGCCAGCCCCCATATTGTTTTGCCGTGTAATACCTTGACAAATAATATATATATGATGCAAATAGTAGTATATGATACTATATATATTATATATATACTATATTAATACCCTATATATAATATAGAATAACTAACTGATCAATATTATATCATGAATATTACTATATATAATATATATATATTCATAATGGAAGGTATACCTACGCTAATAATTTTATATCATTTTCAGTCTTAATGTGAAACACGCATGTTCTTTGAGCCATTACAAACGAAACAGCACTAAGCCGCAACCAAGTTCTCAACGTGTACAACTGCCAAAAAAAATTATGTTCCTACATTGTGCACCGTAGAAAAAGTCTTAAAACGGAGTTCCTCCGCATCATGCCAAGTCCCTAAAAGCACTGAATATGCCGATTCAATAATGTTTTTTTGGAACTATACATCTATCGCAACTATAATAAATCCTATGTAATTTTTCCTATATTATGCTTTTATAATGCTAGTCTTCATTTTTATAATAGAGTTTAAAGATACTAGCATCAGATCAAAAGGTCAAATAGGTAGACTTTGTCCTATATAATCAATTATATATATACGATATACATCATATATATATATCATATACTCATACTATTATAATACCGGTATATAAATACGGTATATATAGTATGTAGATATATAACCTACATAGTGATATATATCATCATAATTTTGAGTGATCGCGGGCCGGTTGCCTCCGCCCCCCTCCCCTACGGGATATGGAAAACGTCCCCCTCTTGCACCCGTCGGCTCGAGCCCCCTAATACTTTTTTATTTTTTGTTTTTTACATTTATGTAATAAGCTTCATATGCTGATTCCAAGATAATGTCAATGGTTTTTTCGTAAGTATCGTACTTTTCGCACGAATATTTCATTTTGAAATTTCTTTTTATCGTAAGAAAAAAAAACAAAAAATGCGAAAATAAAGATAATGACAAATTAAAAAGAAAAATCATGTCGCGCGCATTTTAAAACGATTATTGTAAAATATGTTCGGAACTTTCTTGAATCATGTCCGTCACGACATAAATTCATTATTAGTATCCAATATACCTTACTAGCAATTTATGTTAACAAAAACCACAAAAAAAAAAATCGAACAACCTGCACAGAGAGAGTCGGCTAAACATAACAGGGCCTCATACGTAGTACTACTATCTACATATAATACTAATATACTATAGTAATCTAGATACTAGCTACTAACTATGTAGTAGATTAGATAAATACTTATACTGAATAAAATATAGATATATGATACTGATACTATCTATAATATTACGTAGTATATCTAATCATTGTAGTATACTATAGTACTAAATATAGTTAGTATATACTAGAACACATATCGTTTTATATATATATCAGTATACTATGGTATTAGCTGCACCTAAATTTGGTTTATTTACTTTTTTCTTTCAGAAATGTATATTTGAATAATAACTCACAATGGTCTAAACTACCATACTAATTAAAAATGGATTCAGCACCTCCACTGAATCTTTCAACATCTGTTAAAGTTAAAGATTCTCTCTCCAAGCCTGAAAGTAATGTTCCTTTACCTGTAAAGAGTGAATTAATACAGCATTCAGATGGCAACCAGTTTGTTTTGCTGGAGCATCTGTCAAATGAAGTTGAAGGGGTGGTCATTACTGGAGAGGTTAATGATAATTCTCTTACAGAAAAAAATTCTGCTTTAACCAACAAAGATGATGCCACAGATGGAAATGAAAACTCTGAAGGTTATGTCTGCTCACATTGTTCAGAAAAATTTCTAAGAGCTAATCAGCTAAGAAGCCATGAAAAAACTCATCTTGAAGAGAAGGTATTTTTAAGTTTCTTTTCTCTATATGAAAACATTTAAAAATTTATGACTTTAATGTTTAGTTACAGTTTCTGCCTATAACATTATTTTTAGATGTAAATTGGTAATACATGCTTATCATATGCATTCAGTATTACTACTTTCTTTTTTTTAATTTTTTTTATTTCTTTTGGTGATATCGTGCATTGGGGTAAGAAATGATTGATAGCTTTTTTGGGTAAAAAATGGTTACCACATTTAATCTGTAGTACTTCAGGTATCATAAAACAAACATATGCTCAAATAGCCCATTCCATACATACTAACATATGACATAATTATACTATCTATATATACCAGGATTAGACCTTTTCCCACATGAAATAATAATTGGAACCATTCCATATTAAGTTAAAAGAATAAACACTTCTTTATCCCTATATAAACTATGTTATCATATACCCACTAGTTCCTTAAATTAATCCTACAAAACTTACGTAAAGCGCTTTATAAATAAGTAGACCTTTATATGAGAACTGCTCTCTCACATAACTTTAATAAATATAAACGTATAACAATAAATCATGCAGTTCATGACTTTTCCTCCTCTCTAAAAATCGCTCCAAAAAATCGTTTGGTATAATACTAATTATAATCCAAAAAATCTTTGAACCTAATATATATCAACCTTACTATCTACACACTGCCTATATAAAATTCATTATGCCAACTCTTCATTATATTATATTTAAATCTCTTACTTAAATTACTTAAATTACTCAAATCATAATTCATGACGAATATATTCAAACATTATATTCACAACATATTAATAATATTTCGTGTTGGCTTTAAAGAGTATAAAAACACCTCTGTAATACTCACCAATTATCCTTGTTATATAAAAAAACTTCCCTATTTAACTTTTATTATTATATTAATTGAATACTAAACAACACGCTCTTCCAACAAAGGCCTGTGTGTGAATATAGACAAATTTTTGTGATATGAATAACCCTAGTAAACATTACTATTATACTTTACATTATAACATTTTACCATTGAAAGAGCTTTATTACAAGTATATATCTTTTACCGACTATAAGCATTCACAGTAACTCTTTCATTAAATTCAACTTTAATTGCCAAAATTTTACATTAAATTTTACACTAAACTTTAATACATAGAACTTTGGAAAATTATAAATACTAAAACTTTATAAATAAATACTTCTCTTCTATATATATAGAACATTTAAACAAACTCTTTACCACTGAACATAAATAATAATGTAACATAAATTTATAACAGAGAACTTGTGTATTTCTGGTATTTTACATAATTTATACTATAAATTTAAATTTAAGCTTAATATACATAAACTTTTACATTATAAACTATTTATATTATTAAACTTAACTATATTGAAAATGGGTGGGTTGTGTGTGTATATAAACTTTATATTAAAACTTTTATGATTAATTAATTATGATAAACTTTTATATTAAAATATTACATATATACTATTTAATATATCATAAACTTTATAATTAGAACTTCGTAAAATAAACCACCCTTTTAAATTATATAATCATACAATTTAACTTAAACTTTTAACATAATAATAAAACTGGTATAACAGTTTAGTCATTTAAGATCTGTAAAAATAAAAGATTCACAATTTAAGATTTAAATTCTAACATAAGCATTTTTATCTATCCACCTCAAACTTTTTGTTTATTTTATATATTCTATAATATAAATACTTTACTATTTTAATACTTGTTAATACTATAGAGCTTTTTATACATGTCATAGAGCTTAGTACTATAAATCTTTATAATTAAAATAAGGGCTTTAATTGGCGTATGTTCTTCTTCAAGCATTTATTAACTAGTCCTGATAATAAAACAATTTTTAAATTGAGTGTATAACTAATGACATTATTGTCCTTTTTGACTATTATATATCTTTATTGCTCAAAATCTAAAATTATGATTAAACTTTACATTAACTTTATATAAATAAACTTATATAAAACTTTATAATAATTACTATTATATATTAAACTTTATAATTAAAACTTATTATATTAAAACAAAAAATTAATTTTATTTAGTACATAAACTTTTACATAATAACTTTTAATTTAACTTATTACATATATAAAACTTTATATAACTTTATATTAAACTTTTATATACAAACTTATACAAAACTATTACATAAATACGATGAATATAATATAAATACTTTTAATAATTTAAATTTTTAAATCAATAAATTATATTTATACATAAACTTTACGTAATATAAAATCTTATATATTTTATACTATATTATATATATATATATATATATTAATGTTTATTTATTATATATAATTTATATAATTATATATATTATATATATATATATATATAGTATATATATATATATATAATATTTTTTTTTTTTATATATATTATATATATATTATAATTATATATTATATATTATATTATATATATATATAATATAGTATATTATATATATATATGTATATATATAGTATATTATATATATAATATATTATATATAATATATATATAAATATATTATATATATATATTATATATAATATATATATATTATATATATATATAATATAAAGTATATATATATAATATATATTATATATATATAAGTATATAGTATATATACTATTAATATATATATATATATATATTATATATATAAATATATATATATATATATATATATATATATATATATATAAATTATATATTATATAATATAAATATATATATATATACTTATAGTATTATATAATTATATATTATATAATATATATTATATATATTATATATATATATATATATATACCTATACATATATCATCATATATATATAATATATATATATATATAATATATATATATTATATATATCTATATAATATATATATATTGTATATATATATATTAATATATATATATATGAATTCAAGCATGAGGCTGAACTAGTTTAAAGTGTTGTGTTTGTTTTACATTTGCGAAAATTTATTCACATAATAAAAATTGTCTTCAGTGTCTGGAGTTAATTAGATCTCGAGATCCTTCTTTAGACGCTTTGATTTGAAGACTGAATGAAATATTCGTCTGAAAGAGGATCTAGTAGATCGAAAGCTCACGATCTCAACATCTTGAAGACCATATTTCTATTATTGCGAATATATATATTTAATTACTAAAATAAAACTACATTTTGTCAACAATTTAGGCCTCCTACTTTGATACCTATTAAAATAGTCGAGGTCCTATATCTAAAATTCTACTAATAATATATATATACTCTATATACTATATATATAATAAATATATACTATATTTATATATATATATATTATACCCTTTATTATACTATATATTATTATATACTTATAATATATATTATATATTGCTTATTATTATTGATGTTATTATATATTTATATTATCTATATTATATATACACTATATATTTAATAGTATATATATATATATAGTATAATTACCTATTGTATTATTTATATATATTATATATATATATAATATAATTATTATATATCTATTATATTATATAACTATATATATAGTATGCATATATATATATAATATATAAATATATTATTACTATATACTATTATATACAGCTTATATATATAATATACTATTACATACATAATATATATCATATTATTATATCTAATAATATATTATATATATATATATATTTATTAATTATTATCATCTATATAATACTATATAATATTATATATATATATATTCATTTATATATATATACTATAATACTATTTTTTTTTATTATTACTATATATATTATATATATATATAATTATATAGCTATAAAATATATAATATATAATATTATATATAATATATATATATTATATAGTATTAGTATATGATACTTATTATACTTAATATATATATATACTAATATATAGTTACGTATATATTATTAATTTGGATATAAATGGTTCATTCTTATCTGCATTAAACATTGCCAGTTTATATTCTTGTTGTTTCAGATGGGATCGCCAGGAAATTAAGAGGTCAGAAAGTGCGTGCCTCTATATAAGATGACTCTTATTTCAAAAACTACCTCAAATTTTAAAAAGACGCTTGCATGTATTCTAGGCTCTGTGAGGTAGTCGTAAACTAGCAAGTTATTGAGTGCTACGTGAATTATAATCTTTTCATCCGCATTATATAGATAAATAATAATGGAAAAAAATGTCCAATTATCAAATCTGTATGTCTTTTACAGAAAATAGCTTTGAGGAGCCACACTCCAGAACTAAACTTATTTTTAGTAAATACGATTCTAGTGATGAATCATTTTGATGACACATTTGATAGCTGTGCTACACTTGGTTTGATTCTGCGATCTGTACTACACTTAAATTCCTGTGATTGTAGACATGAACTCCTGGAGGGATTCATCATTCTAGTCTTCAATACTAAAATAATAAAATCTGATTTTCATACTCTGATGCTTTTCTCGTGCTAGTCACTCGAAGGACACTGCGTAACGGGAAGTTAACGTATGCTATTTAAATCCAATAAATCATGCAGCTTACCATTTCAATCCCGGATGGCTCAAAATTATCCCGCTGATACTAAAATCTTTCTTTGTCAAAAATGGACAAGTTCTTATTCTGTTCCTCTTCTTCATACCTTAAGACATTGTGGAGCTGATTTGACTCCCATTCTTGCCATCTACCCAAACTCATTTGGCCTTAATTTTTACATTAATGTCTTACAAACAATGTACTTCTAAAGATGTTATCTCTACTTTTTTCAGAGATTCCGGGATGAGTGGGAAGGTATAAAGAGGACCATGAGGTTAAAGGGTACCAAAACGCGAAATTGTAATAGAACGATGAGTGTAAAGGTTAATTAAATTGTTGATGTAACGTATGTAAGTTAATGTATAGATTATTGTAACGAGGTATACTGGAAACGCTCATTCATCCTACTTAAAAAGTTAATTAACAATGATAGAAAGGTAAGATATACTTATCGGTAAAAATTTCTAATATTCATAGTTGTATGAGTAATGTGAAATCTTTTATAAAAAGTCATGAATGAGCTCTGCATCACTTCGAATTTTCAAGGTAAAGTTTATTAAGTTTAGTTCTAGTTTTTATGTAATTCAACTTTTCCTCACTTTATACAGCTTCAGTCATTGTATAAAGTTATGAATAAAAAGTGTTTTATATAAAAGTATAGTAAAGTTTATTATAAAGTCTATTGTAAATAGATTTTGATAAATCTTATAGTTTACCCATAAATCTCTTTATTAATAAAATTACTGTCAAGTTTATATAAAGATATTATTTAAAAGTTAATATATTATGGGTTGTTAATATACCCTGTTT
Organism: Trachelipus rathkii; assembly: GCA_015478945.1. NCBI lineage: Eukaryota > Metazoa > Arthropoda > Malacostraca > Isopoda > Trachelipodidae > Trachelipus > Trachelipus rathkii. The sequence continues at coordinate 18,342 of JABUQX010070241.1, read as the reverse complement.
GTCATATTTAACAAAAGTCTCCTATGTTAAAGTTTAATACTAGATTTGAAATTTGAAGTGGTTTATTACAGTTATGATAATTTTATGTCACACAAAAATTGAGTTTTATAATTATAGTAAAAAGAGTTGTTTTAAAGCTCAAATGTATCCTCATTTCTATGCTAAATATGTAAGTTATGTAAAGTTTTATATGATAAATTTATATAAAGTTTATGTAAAATTTTATGGATAAATTAGTTTTATGTAAAGTTTTTATATAATTGTTTTATATTTTTTCCATCAAAGTTTTATTATAATATTTTCTATCTTAACTTCCTTTTATTGTAAAGTTACCTGTGGAAAGTTTATGAGTAAAAAAGGTTCTCAGATGCTAAATAGTGTGTATAAAAGTTTCTATTATCATAGAAGTTTCATGTATAAGTTTAATTACTAAAGGGTTATATTATAAAGGTTTATATGAGAAGCGTTATATGAAAGATGTTATATAATTAGACGATTGATTTCACTATCCTATACTTGTTCTCCATTATATACCTTGGTTTAAACTCTTGATTCTTGTCAATCTTTTCAGCAGCCTTAGTGTGTTAGTGGGGAGTTAATACTATTGCTAGTTAGTAAGCTAATAAATTTCTTTTATGAATGATATCTAAAAGCTTTTTCCAAATTTTAGATAAAGTTGCATGTGTGAATAAAGTTCTAATGTAGCTATGTTTTATATTGGTGAAAGTTTATTTAACATATATCTGGGCTCAATGTATTTCTATGGGTAGACAGTGTGTTTTTATTTTATTTTCCCATCCTAATGTCAAACCAGTGACTCTCCATGTTCTATGATGATATTTGTTTTTCATAGTAAAAGTTTTATCATATGACATCCTGTTACTGGTATCACAGAGCTTGAGTTATTATGATACAGATCTTTATGTAACAAGAGTTCTTACTCAGCTGGAATAAAATATACAATAGAAGAGTTCTTATAAATCGGAGTAATATCCAACATATTGTATATTCTAATCCAACTCACTTTAAAGAACTTAGTTGTGACTGGGTTGTTTCTGTTCGCAATAAGTAATCATGTCGTTTCCTATATTAATCTGAACTCCTCGTTCTTGTTTTCTTCAAAAAAGATCAATTATCTACTGTTACCTTCTCAAACTATTCAAGTGTTTCACTACAGTAATTTTTCTCACTTTTAAAAAAACCCTTACTCGAACTTATCCTAGGTTTTACCGTTAAGAGACTTAAGTGACTGGTTGAATAGCGGATCGCCAGCAATAATCTATTTCTTCCGATTTCTATTGTGGAATTAGAATTTATAATGTTATGGTTGCATTCATATGTCTCTCAAAAAACTTGCTTCCTTTATCTAATGTCCTCGCCAACCACAATTTCCTCTCACACACTTTAAATTATTGTTGTGAAAAATTCCCTGATCGTTCATATATTGCATTAATTTTAAAATTTTGATTGCTAATATGTTTATATTAATAATTATATAAACCTTAATCTTCTCATTTATCTAATGATAATGTTAAACATAATCTTTATTAATTCATACATACGCCCTATTGTAATGAGCAGCTTATACATCACCAATTTACGCGACGCTCGCTCACTAGTAAGAACACTTATGTAAAGCGAGCTAATTAATCCAGTTTGACTTGTAGTACAACACTTTTATTGTGTCAAAGAAGTTTCATTGTACTGCTTCTTCACCTCGACTTAACTGTTCTACAGTACAATTTTCTTACTTGTAATATCTTGTTATATTAAAGTTTATATGGCACCCAAATTTATCCGGCAAGATTTATGAGTAATGCAAAAGTTTGTTCTGTAGACTCACTTCCATGATAGTCTTCTATATTTGAAGTTTAGCACATATATAAATTAATATACAACTAAATTGTTGACTCTCATTAAATGGCGATTATATAATGATGAGAAAAGTTTGTATCTATAAAGTTACATAATATCAAGAAGAAATAGATTAGAGATCGCTCTTTCCCTCCCAAAGAAGAACAAGATGCAATACTCCCCTACTCTGGCGCGTGCAAAACAGTGGACCGCTTGCGATTCCTCCGAGGCATGAACGGAAGACAAAAGGAACTCCCAGTGAAAGAATGAGTTCAAACGCGACAATCGCTTAAGATAGCGGTACTCGTAGCTCGATCTCAATCTCCTACTAACTTCCTCGTTGTTAAATCGGTAAACCCACGTCCGAACCCCACTAGTGATTATTTATTGACCTCCCCGCCCGACAGATACCATAGTTGTAAAAATACCGCTGCACCAGAAAGAGCGTCATGGACATCACGATTATAGCGATCGTCCTTGCGCATAAAACGAGAAAACGAGTCTGCGAAAACTCGTGATCAGAACATGAGTAAGAATTTGTGCACTGTGATAAAGAGGTAATATTAATATAGGTTGATATATAGATATATTATAAGTAAAATAAAATTTATAAGTAAAAATATTGTATACTAGTTATATATTATATTATATAATAGTAGTATCAATGCATAGTTATTATAGTAATAGTATAACTATTTATGTACTAGGTATATATGTATATATATAATCAGTATATATATGATATAATATAATTATGTATATATAAGTAGATAGAATATATATAGTATTATATGTATATACTACATATAATTTATATAGTTAGTATATATATATGAGTATAGTATATATATATTAGTATATATATATAGTATAATTATGATTATTATATACCGTAAGTATTATATACTCATAGTATATATATATTATATAATATATAGTATTATATTTTATAATATAATATATATATTAACCAGGATAATGTATTAGTATCTACATTACCTAGTATATCATATAACCCGTCATATTATTGATAAGGAATTAGTATATACCCTTATTATATATATGTATATAGTGACATACTCATTAGTTTATAGTATATATATATATATTAGTATATAGTATGTAGTTTTATTACTACTATATATATAGGGTATATAATATATGAATATATATAATATACTATAGTATATAATATATGTAGTATATATATTATATATTATATTTAGTTTTATATAGTATTCGTATAATATATTGTATGATATAGCGTACTCTCTATAGAGTAATGATGATAGTATAATTAATATATATACTCAGATATATTAGTAAATTTAACATACTGTATAGTTATAATATATATATAGATATAGTAGGATGATAAGGATTTCGATGAGTAGTATATATTATATATATAATATATGTAAGTGTTTAGAGCATGTATAGGTAATGGTTATAGTGCTAGCGATATGAATATATATATAGTATATATTATAGTAGTTAACGTAAGTTTTTCAATAATTTCGTTTATTAGAAAATCTTTATATATAAAACATTTACATAATTAAACATTTATAGTAATACATTTGTACATATAGAAACTTTATATTGTAGAACTTTTAAAATAAACGTTTATAGTAGTATATAAGCTTTATCATTAAACATTTGATATAAAAGTTTTTATATAAATATTCATTATATACATCTTTTTTTATAGTAAATAACTTTATAATAAAGACTCTTAGTATATATAAGACTTTATACTAGTAAACTTTGATATTAAAAATCTTACGAATTAAATCACAAAGCATGTTACATATACAAATACGTTTTAGAACATTAAAGTGATTGTTATCAATAATACAAATTATGTATATTAACTTGTTACATTAAAACGTTTGACCTATAAAACTTACATGAAGGACTTAAGTTTAACCAGTAAGAGTTGTTATATAACTTGTAAATAAACTTTACAGTAATACATTGTACATAAAGACTTGTATTACATAAAGTCTTTTATAGTTAAACTTTTAATATTAAATACTTTATATAAAAACTTTATTGATAAACTTTAGCTAACAATGAAGATAAAAAATTGCCTGATAAAAATTATACATTAAAGACTATTTTTAACATCTAAAACGTTTTAAAGTAAATGTCGTTTACGTATAACTCATGTTTACCCATTATAAGAATAAGTAGCTAATTTAGCATAATGATAATATGTATAGCAGTATAGTAAATCTTTACATATAATTAGATTAAGTACTTTTAATACTGAGTGACTAATAAACTCTTGACATATAAATGAATTTTTCTTAAATTTTCCCATTAGAACCTTTTAACATAAATCTTTACATAAAAAACTTTTGAGCAGTAGAACTTTACTAGCAAAGCTTTATTATAAACTTTTATATATCTTAAGAAAGTCAAAGTTAAACTATGAAACTTGTACATAAAAGTTTTACCAAATAGATCATTACCTAAACATTACAGTAAACTTTATCAATTAAATATCTTTTAACATTTTTTAATATTTTACATAAATTCTTTATATATAACTTTACTTATATTTAACTTTATATTATTTATTTAACTTTATATTAAACTTTACGGAAGATTTGACTCCCGGTACTAGTTGTATTGAGTTTTTAGTGCAAAAAGGATAGGATATAGTAAGCATGCATAATCTTTAACTATATAGACTTTGAATCCAACTTAGTATATATTGTAAACTTTATAAAACGACTTTATATATTCTAATGTTTACTATCGAATTATTACAAAATATTTTCTTATATTACTAAAATTTTTACATAAAAATATATGTGTGTAAAAAATACATTTCTATATTACAATATTAAATAACATAATAGTTAAATATAATATCAATAATATTTACCTAAAACAAATGTAGTTATAAACTTTATAATAATAATAGAGAATTTAATATAAAAGTCTCTCATATAATAAAATACATATTTAATATCTAGACATTAAATTACAAATAACATTTTATAATATGAAACTACTTATCAATATAAACTTTTTACATTGATATAACTATTTGTGATATATATAAACTTTTTATAAACATTTTTACATAACGTTATTAGTATATAACTTAATATAGTAAATTGTTACATTAAAAAACTTTATATAAACTTTACATAAAAACTTAAATAGTTTATATTTTTAATATACGTTATAAAGACTTTACTCATTGTTGCTATATGGTAGAAGTATCTGCAGTTATTTTATAAATTAGTAAAATGATGCTATAATCCTATAATAACATATTATAACATATTATATAACCAGAAAAGGTCTTATTACAGTAGAATCTTTTATATCATAAACGTTTACATAATAAATTAATTTATACGATATATAAATATCGATTAATCGTATCATAACCATAAAGTTTTACTAACTATATATACTAGTTATAAATAGAACAGTTTTATATAAATAGATACTTTATATCATTATTTAAAGATTTTCTTAAACCAATGTCTAAATATATATCAATAAAATCATAAACTGGAAGCTCTTATATTAAAAGTATACTATATATTAATCAATTATTATACTTATAACATAAAAATTATATATAAGACGTTGTTATTTTTAATAAAATTCCGTTATTTATCCTGTACAATTTGAATTAATTCTTATATATAAGAATCATATTAGTTTCAGAATTTTAATAAAGTTTTTATAAGGTTTAAATTAAGTTTATATAAAATGTGTTCACATATGATTTTAATAGTGAGCAGTATATAATTATATATCGTATTATTACAATTAAAATCTAATTTTATAGAATATAATGTTTATCAGATATAAAAGCTCTTTTATAGCATTAAAATCTATGATATAAAGTTCTATGTATGTTTATCATGATAAAGATTTATATAAAGTTGTATTTTTTATTGCTTATGAATCAAGGTTATTGAACAGAAAACTATTATAAATTTATATTAATTTTTGGAGATGGAGAAAATATTTTATATATAACAAAGAAACTTATTTTAAATTCTTGCAAATAAATTTATTTAATTAATACACTTCAACTATTAAGCACTAAAATATAAATTAAGCCGTTAATATATTAACTAGTAATTATATATAACTAATTTGTTATATATAAAGTTTTAATATTTATAAAAGGTTTATTTCCTCATATAAAGTTTATATATAATAGGTTATATATAAAATGTTATATTATAAAGTTTACCAATAAAGTTTATTAATTAATAATCTTCAATTAATATAATCAGAAGAATATTGACAATACACTCATAATACCTTTTAACACCTTTTTAATTATATATATAATAATATAAGAAAAGTTAACTTTATTATGTAAGTATTTTTATATAAAAGTTTATGATAACAGTTTATTAATTATAAAAGTGTAGTAATATAATTAAAAGGGGAAGGGAAATAATATTTACAATAGTTTAGACATTAGTAATAAATTATTGGTTCCGATGTTTTTATGAGTAAAAGTTTTATTTACTTAATTATAATAAATAAATCATTTAACAGTATTATATTATTTCGAACAATTTTCATAACACTTCGAAGTATTTCTATTGTTATAAACTCAATCGTATATAAAGTATTCACATAAAGATCATACATATCTATAATTATACAAATTTATATCACGTTTAAAGTTATTAAATCAACCTATACTATAAATAATGTTATTTATATTTTAAAATATTATAAATCTTTCATAAGTATATATACTATTAATATTACTATATTAATATATTATCAATAATAAAAAGTCTTATATCATGTAACATTTTAAATCTTTTACAATTAAAATACAGATTAATGTTATTAAAAACATTCTTATATAATAGTGTATCTATATGATCTTCCAGTTCTATAAAATACCCTTTTAATACAATTATATAATATAAATAACTTTTACATAATATAAAATTTACAATACTATATATATACATACTATTATCATTATATATAATAATACATTTATTATATACTATAAGTTATTAAATGTTAAATAAGGTTTCATGTATAAAATCAATTAAGTAATTATATTAATTATATCTACAATTTTTATACGTAGCTATTATCTATATATATATATATAATTTACTATATATTACTATAGTGATAATTTAGGATTTTAAATAAAGTATATAGTATTATATATAAAGTAATTAATATATAGAATATATTTACTATTAATATAATTATTATAATAATTATAATATTATTATAAAATTCACATCTTTAATACTCTAAATTATATTCTATTATTTTATAATATATAATTATATTATATATATATATTATATATATACTATATAATGTTCTCTATATATTATATTAATATACATTATAATGTTATTTATATTATATATGCTATGGTGATAAAAGTGGCCGAAGGATTTCCAAAGAACTCGATAGTGGTATTAACTTTTCGATATTAAAATTAAAAGTTATTAATAAATTAATACATATATAGTTATATAATAATATATTATCTTATAAATTAAGCTTATTTATACGTTATTAATTATGTTATATAGTGTATATATAAGATTTAATATATATAATTACATATACTATATAATTTGTTATGATTATTTATACCACACACAACATATTATATATATATATAATTATATTAAATAATATAATAATACTTTAAATATATATTATATTAGTAAATATGATACATATAATCATATATAAATAATATATATTTATTATAAATTTAATAATATTTCTTTAGTGGTTCGATCGTGCTCTGTTCTCTGGCTCATTCAGGAGCTAGAAAACACTCGACGTATTCAGGGATGTTAGAAAAAAATTCTCTCATTCTCCTTATCACATCTCGTCAATATCTCTCATTCAGCTAGAAAAATCGTTAGCAGGGATCATCTCTATCGACGAGCAAATCGGCCTTTCGTTAAAAGGAAGTACGCCAACCCACTTGGTTCTTCTACTGACAATCCTTCCTGGCCTATAATTGCCAAAAAACATCTAAACAAACTTCTGTGAAATCATCGCTTTCCTCCCTCCTGTGTGCGCTCTTGATTGAGGTTACTGTTGCTAATACTCCCATACTGAAATAGGCCTAGATTCCTCTTCGGCCTTCTTTATTTTACTCTAATCTCAACCCTGGAACGATCATCTGGCATTCTCTTCCCTCATCTCGTTCTGTTCAGGCCTTTGTCCTCTGCTTCTTTGCTTGTGATCTACAATTTGATGCGCGCATGATGGCTGTGAAATCTGATAGACACGTATAGGAAGGCGTGGGGGCCACTCGAGGTGGGGCGATTCTCCCGAGTTTTTGAGGAGTAGAATGCTTCCGGCTGTAACCCCGCCGCTCGTTTCTTCAACGTTGTATTATTCTTATGCCTCACATACCTAGCACTTTCCCTCACAGTCGTTGGAAGCGGCGATATGTCCAACGATATTCCGAAAAAAGAAGCCAGACTCTGATCTCTTCTAGCTTATCGCCTCTGTATAGCTCTTTCTTAAACATTGTATTTTCTAATCTAAGATCGTTTGGAAAAACCCTATCTCAACTCTCCACGTTCTGTAAGACACATCTGGAATCTCGATCACTTCTTTACGATTCGCCAGAGTACTGGCTTTCGGCGCTCGAGGTCTACTGACGCTTCTATATATATATATTTTAACAAGATTTTATTGGTCTTCCGCCCTCAGGAAAATACGGTGAGACTCTGCGTGGTGAGGCGCTTGACATATCAAAGCATTTTTGACGGCTATGGCTTGCGTCACTGCTACTTCAAACTCCCTCCTTTTGGGGTTTACTCATTCTCTTGATATACTTTATGTCTAGCTTTATTTCAAATCGGCTCAATATCTTGGCTTGTTGTTGAATGGGGCGGCACTCTCTACTTGCTTTTTGCTGTCAATCTATGGTGTTCCTACAGCGTGTTCTGTCTTGGATCTCTACTTTATTCCTGCTTTTTCATTAATATTTCTCACCTGACATTCTCTAACTCTATTCACTCATAGCCGATGACTCGACCCTTTCATTCTTCAACTAATTTTCAAATTCTGCTCCCATCTTTTACTTTTAGAATTGGCTCTCGTCTTGGTCTTTCCGATTCTATTCTCGCTGATCTGGACGGAATTTCCGGCGTGGCGGTCGTCTCAACCTTGGAAATTTAATTCTTTAAAAACCCAACTTCTACAAATCTCCCTCTCTTAGACACCTTCTAACTTTCCCCTATCCTTCGACGGTTCTCTCGTCTCTCGCTGTTGACAATATAAACTTCTTGGCCTTAACTACACAAAAAGTGTTTGGAAACCATCCTGCCTACGGTAGTGTAGGGCGGCCCTTATAAGGAACTGGAGTTCTGTTTAGACGCAGTGACTGTATTTTCCTCTATTATTGCAGGTGCGTTTATCTCTTTGCTTCTATTAGGTACGTTTACCACAGCGGCAATAGCTCGTGGGAAATAACCATTCGTGCACCACTACCTTTACGACGCCCTCGTAATACAAGAGGTGCAGTATCTGTACGCGAATTTTGTGTTGACATTAACAACTCCAGACTTGTTCGCTGTGGTGTTTTCTTCTTTTCAGCCACCTCTGTTCTATGGAATTCTCTTCCATCTTTTTTGCTTTCTGCTGATTTTAATCTCCCTAACTTTTAGGTCTGCGTCTGTAATCATTTACCAAAATTCGCGTTAGATGAAGACATTTGAGTACGTTCAACAACCCTCTTGAATTGGTGGCTCTGCCGGTGATCGTGCGGTGTCAATTGTAAACTTTATATATATATATATGTAATATATATAATATATATATTATAGTAATTATATATATATATATATATATATATAATAGTAGTCATATATATTTAGTATATTATATACTAAAAGATATTATCTTATATTATATATCGATATATATATATATATATTCATATATAATATAGTATATTAATATATTTATATTATATAATATAATATATTATATAGGATTATAATATATATACTATTAAGTTTATTAATTATTATAAAGCTTTTAATATATCATAAGTAAATAATACTTTATTATAAACTAAATCCATAATAATAATAAGATATATAAGTTTAAAATTATAGATAAAGTAAATGTTTTAATATTATGTGTTATGTTGTTTTATTATGGTTATTTAAATATAATAGTAATTATTTAACTCTTGATATAATATTATGTATATTTAAAATAATGTTAATTATATGTTAAAAATTATATTGCATTAAAATAAATTATTATACTAATAAAGATAATAGCGGCTTTAATTGGTATATATTAATGATATTATTTATTGGTACAGAGTTCAAGGATTTAGTTTTCATAATAGTACATTTTAACTAATTTCGTATCCAAGATGTTTAAAATAGTCATATATATCGATTCATTAACTCACTTAGAATCTACTGAGTTTTCTACTTTTATACTGTTCTTCGTGCTCAAACATAACTTTGTTTCCGAAGCCCTTGAGATCGCAAGATAAATCCTTCTGCTTCTTTTGATGTAACTGAATGAAAGAGGAAGGATTCTTCAGTTTTCATTTAGTTTTTTTAAAGATCGCCATATATCGTTAAGGTATGAAAACCCGATATCAATTGAGTGTTCCAAGTGGTTGAAATATATTTATAATCGGTTTTCCCTTAATATTAACAAGTTAAAAACTTATTTATAAATATTTATTTATGATATTATATATTAATATATATATATAATATATATATAACTAATTATATAAATATAAACTATATATCAGTTTATTATATTTAATAGTAAGATTTTATTATTATAATAGATATAATCTATATTAATAGTATATATATATATATAATACTAGTACTTTAATTAAAATAATATAGTTTACATATACATATATAGTTAATGTTATAAGTATATATATATGTATATATATATTATTAATTAATATAGTTATCTTAGTCTTAGCTAAATAATCTTTATAAGGTTTTTTTATATATTCATAATACTATTAATAGTTATAATTATATTGTATATATTTTAAATAGTATATATATACGTAAATAGTTTATGTGTAAAAAATTATATATATAACTTATATTATTATATGTATAATTATAAGTTATTTCAGAAGGAAGTTTTATGTATTTAAAGTTATTTATTATAATATAATGATTTTAATAATGTTAAATACTTCTATATGTGTAATAGTTTTGTATATTATATTGTATAATAAAGTTATTATGTGTATAAGTATAATATAATAAGTATTTAATATAAAGTTTATATACATATATAGTATTAATAGTTTTATTTATAAGATTTATTATATTATATATATATATCATTTAATAATAATAATGATTTTTATATAATATATAATAAGTAGTTTATATTTAAATTTATATATAAAGTATTATTAATAATAATATAAAGTTTATATTAATTATATTATGATAACTATGATGATAATGATGTCGAATTATATTATTATATATTATTAATATATACTTTATATAATATTTTATTATAAAATATCAGTATTATATTATATTTAATATTATAATATAGATTATTAATTATAAACTATTATATTATAGAATATTAAATGAAGAGGAAAACTTATTTATTATTAAAATATTAATTTATACCTTTATATATATTATAATTATCAAATAATTTATATATTTAATAAAGTTTATACATTAAATCAGTTAATATATAATATACAATGTTTTATTATGTTATTAATATATAAAATGTTTACTATTATATTTATAGATATAAGAATAAAGTATTTTTTTACACGATATATAGATACATTATATAATATATATATATAATTATAATAATACTTCTAAGATATACATTAATAATAATTAGTTATAATTTATATACTTTATACTATATATTATTACATATTACATATATACTTGTAATAGTTATATATGATATATATATTATATAATATAATACATATCTTATATATATAAATATATATATCATTATTATATTAATCATATATATTTTATTATATATACATTAAAATATATTATGTATATATAATGAAAATATTATAAGTTATATTAATATATATATAATTGTATATATATATTACAATATATAGTATATTATATATTAATAATTTAGTTATAAGTATAATAAGTTATTATGATGTATTATGAGTAGTTATAAACTTTAATCATTTTAATAAAATATATTAGTTATTTAAATTATTTTTATTACAATGATTATTTATGTAATAAAAGTATATATATTATGTATACTTTAAGTATTTTAATGTTAGTAAATTGTATTAATTAGTCTAAATAAGGTATATTATATATTATATATTTTATTATATTTATAGTTTATAATGTGATAAAATCGTTCATAATTAATATCCTGCTTATATAAACAGTAATAGTATATAAAATGTAGTATTATATTATAATATATATACCATATATTATTATATATAGTATTATATATGTCTATATTATAATATATATATATATAGATAATTATATATATATATAGTATCTATTATTATTATTAATCCTTTTTTTGTATAATAGTATTTATATGTCTTATAATAGTAGTATATATATTATTATATATAATAATAATTATAGTATATATAGTATATAATATATATTAAATATATGATATACTGTTGTGTATAAGATTAATAAATTTAGTTTCTTGAACTATAGAAAGGCGCTATATAGAAAATCGTGATTCTCGTCTGTGGAAGTACGAAATACCTACTCCTATCGATTCCTAAGAATCGAGCCTTTCGTCGTCGTAGATATCGATGAGACTCGAAAAATTATCCGTCAAATCCAATTCTGGTAGAGTGATATGATTCCTTTCAGAGCTGAAGATCACTATGTAATTCATGTCCCTCTCAGATACTTCATAATGTATTTAATAATATTAATGTTTGCTATAACGATATTCATATAGTAGTAATGTAAAATAAAAAGATTATAACAGAAGACACAGAGTAAAGCATTACTCTCTCGGGTTTAGAGCCCGCTTTCTGCAATTCGAAAAATTCGAGCATAATTTTATAACACCACTGAACGCATCCGGTGATATGTTTGTGTTTAAGTGAAGATGGAATAGAGGTCATCATTCAGTTCTCCCACAAAAAGTCATTTATAGAGTGTATGGTGAAAAAAGGATGAATTTAATTCTAAAAGAAAGATAATGTTAATATCCCTGCATATGAAAACTAACTCAACTAACTATTCCAATTTCATCTACTAGAAATCGTCTCTCACATCAAATTGGGCAATTAAGTTATAAAGACGAAAATAGAAGTCAACCGACCAGACTAGCTATCGTAGAATATTATATGGAAATCACAGATTCAACATGGAAAACAAGTATGCACAATAAACACTCTAATTAGCTTTCTACACAAGAAAGGAAAATACACGAGTGAGTTGGAAAAGATTCACCCATTTCCTTAAAATACTAGAATATGCACCTCACCTGAAATATAATCCGTACCTTAGCAATTCCATCGACTTATTCATAGAAATATATACCACCACGTCCAGACCATAAAGTAACTTGGCAGATAAATCATAAAATAAGTATAAATACCTCCCCTCCTGGCCCCAAAAAAAACGCCAAATTTGCCTGTCTAACTTTTCTAAAATCGATGTCCTAGAAATTCATAGATACAAACACGCAGAGCAATAGAAAATACATTCAGAGGCGTTGTGTTAAAAAACTATCTAGAGCCAGTGAATATACCATCATTATTTCACCCGAACGAAACTTCAGATAATAAGAACTTTTAAGCTTCTAAATGGGAAAAGTTAAATATATAAATATAGTAATGAATGAATAATACCATATAGAGAGAAGGTGGATTAGATAAATAGTACGAGATAGACAATAATGAAGGTGATTAATATATAAGGAGTATATAGATATTAGGAAGATAAAATATACAAATAAAAAATAATTTATGATATATATACTTTAATAGTATAAGTATATAACTATATTTATACTCAGTAAATTAATAAATATACATTATTATATATAAATTAAGGAATTTATATTTTACCCTAACAACCTATCAAGTTTGAGATGATATGTTATAAAGTAAACGTGATTATAATTTAATGGAATAATAATACTTTTGTGGTAAATATAAAATATATTACAACTAACCTCAACATCCAATTTGATGATACTAATATTTAAAGTGTTATTGATAAATATTGTTTATCAAAAGATATCTGTATCATAAGCTGTTAATTTGGGAAATTTTCGCCATTGACATTTTTAGTTAAGAATTAAAATACAACAGAGAATAAAAGTGATATATTAATTATATATATATTTTAAATAAAAATAATTATAAATTAATTAAACATAAAATAAATCGGAAAAAATTATGTATTTTTTATCAAATATAGAGTTTAAAAATATATCGAGACATGTACCACATGCAATCGTCCGCAATGAAAAATTATCTCCTGCAGCCATTATTCCTGTTTGACCTCTGCCGATGAAGGGTTCGACAAGCGTAACTAAACTGTAAAGTAGTTCGATAAAGTAGAAAAATTCATGAATAAATTAAAATTCATTAAATCATATTGGTTCTCTATACCAAGTAATTATAAATTATATGTAATGTTTATATTAATGCTCCGAAAAATTACAGTTCCTCTCATTAAACGAATAAGAGTAACCAAATGTAGGATTTAAGTGTAAGAAAAAGAGACTAAATCTATGTATTTATAAATAATCACAATAAAGTAATGTAAAGTATATAATTTGGAATGCAATAGACCAATAGTGAAGTCTCAAGTTTAATCCCTGAAAATCAATAGTGATAGTAGAATAGTTAATAATATTAATATGATATGTATATAATAAAGATAATAAATGAATATGAATATAATATATAATAGTTATATATATATATAATAAAGTAAAAAATTCTATAAACATTTAATATTATATATATTTAAAAATAATAAATCGTAATAATAGTATAAAGTAAATAGGTAGTATAGATACAGTGCAAAATAAAGCTGTTAGAATAATAACAGTATTATTAAAATATGTTTAAGAAATGGACGCATAAAAAATAGAGTAATCGGTTAATATCATATATGATATTTATTAAATTTAAAGTTTATATTTTATAACAATGTTTAAATTAATTCTATTATATATTGTATTGAAAGATTCTTATTATATGGACATTATAGTCGTTTGGTGTTTATAATACATCAGTAAGTTAACTATTATATTATAATATAATGTGAAAATGATATTCTAGTTTAATAAACATCAAGATGAACACTATTTGATTGTATTTAAATACATAAGAAAATTACATTAATTAATTATAAAATAATAATAACCATACTAGTATATACAGTAAGATTTATATATAATAATATCAACTTTTATAATTGTATAATATTCTTTAATAAACCTATTTAACAAACTTTGTATCAATATTAAATAAAATATTAAATAGAGTAATTATAGAAATTATAAATTCAAAAATATTTAATTAATATATTATGTGATTTATTCTTATATTTATATTAAATACTATTTAATATACATATATATAATCTGATTATTAGTAATGTGAAATGCTTAATGATAACAATGTAATATATATATATATTATACTTATAAATTTAAGCATTATTGCTCTATTTATACTTATTTATAATAAGTTTATAATAATATACTTATTTTAATGTTTATATATATAATAAAGTTATTAATATATTAATAAAATATTTAAAGATTATATCTAAAGAATTAATGTTGACTCTATAGATATATAAATACTTATTTATCATTAATATTAACTAACTTTCATAATAATTATTTGTAACTACATATTTATATATATAAATATTATATTAAATATAATATATAATAATAGTCTTTATAAAAAGTTTACTTAATATAGTTTTTTAATATAGTTTCTAGTATTGTCTTATGTAAATACTTATGTTAAATATTTATGTAAACGAAATAAATAATAACTTCACAAAAATGTATATTGAAAAATTTTCTTTATAAATAAATCAAGTTTTATTTATATAATTAATTATTAAAAAGTTAAAATTAATGTTATTCCAAGTAGTAATAAAACTGTTTTATATAGTCTATAAAATATATTTATAGTAAATATAGTATTATATAACATTTTTCTAAAGTTAAATACTTTGCTTCTCTTTCATAATTTAGAATTATAACTTATTAAGAAAAATTTAACTAAATTGTTCATTTATAAAACTACTTTGGTGAATATACCCTTATTATTATAACTTATCTATATATATATATGTAATATTTAAAAAATATAAGTAAGAAAAATGATAAGGTATATATTTATAAATAATATAAATACTTATATATTGAAATTAATAGTTTTAATTTAATGTTTATATGTTTATATATATATATATATAACATAGTTAACTTTCTTTAAACACTTATCCTTTTCCTATTTCTTAGTAAGTTTTTATATATTATATAATAAAAGTTATTACTTTTTTTATAAATTAGTTTATACTTATTAAAAGTTATATATTAAATGCTTTTTACAAGTATTTCTGGTGATGAAGATTTAATATTAGTTGGTAAAATTTATAGCCTCATTAAACTGTTCTTTAACGAAATTGATAAACTTTATTTATCATTAAAAGTTATTATTATAAGTAAGTAAAAAATGGTCACTCGACGCAATCTTAATACTTATATATATATAACAGTTAGATAATTTAACCTATTTATATCTGATATTAATATATATGATTTTTATACATTTTATTATGATGATAGCGTCTCTACAAAGATATTTTTGGAAATGAGTATTACTGAAGAGTGCTTCATTGATAATTTCCTGTAATTTATTTCATATTTTTTTGAGGATCCCCACCCTTATAATACACCAACAACACCAGAGGGTTTATATGGATTAATTCAAAAGTTACTAACCCTATATTCTTTTCAAAGTGTACCTACTGTTACTATAAGAATAGGTATAAAACGACTCTAGAATTACTTGTTCATAGAATAACATTTATAGATTAAACACCACGTATACTCAGATGTAAATTACCCTTCTAGTGAATATTTGTTATTCCACCTAAAAGCTATGTAACAATGAATAATAAAGAGTATTAACCTCTTAAAGTATATACGAGTATACTTGTTTATATTCACCTAAGTAATAAGCAAGTACTAAGATATCCCAATAGTAATTCTACATGTTTTTATACACTTATGATATTTAAAGAAAACTAGACGGAATTTTAATTTTTCATTCTATGTACATGAGTTATGATTCTGATTTATAATCTATATAAAACTTATAATTAGATCTTAACTAATATTAATAATTAATAATCTCTCTTGACTATATATTGCGCTATATTATATTACATATAATAAACTTTATAAAAAGTATAATATATATTATTTTATTTAATTTAATAATTATTATCTATTTGATATCTTATTATTAAATTAGTTTTATGTAAAGTACTTTATATGTTTAATTAGAGTAGTTCATCGTATACTTAAGATAATTATATGTATTATAATGTGATTAAATGTAAAACTTAAATTATATATGTTAAATGTTTTATATATGATATAAATGTTTATAGTATATATATAAAGTTTATGATAATATCCTTATTGATATAATAGAGTTAGTTATGTATAAATTAATAACTTATATAAAATATAAATTTATTATAAACTCATTAATAATAGTATTATACTTGAGTATATAAGTTATTCAATCCGTAAATGTTTTATATATAACGTATTATAAAAGACTTTTATGATAAAGTTTACTGTGTAAATCTTTGTTAGTAATGTATTTATGTGATTATCGAAACGATTGTGATGAAAACAATTATATAGATTTAATAATATATCTTTATTATACCTATAATAAACCTATATTTTCATGCATCTCCATTATGATTCTATAAATCACTCATATAGCATCGAATCCTATAATCCTTGCAGTGTGGTACTAATACAATTCAATGATGCATTCTATTTCGTAAACAGATCTTTTGATGTATAAAGTGATTTCGTATATAACATTTTATCAGTTTTATGTATAAAGTTTTATGAGTGCTAAATCTATGATATGTTCATCAATATTTTAATTTAATATGTTGAAAATTATATATATATTATAACATACCATTTCATTATATTTCATATATCTTCCAACACAAGACTGGAGCGATGGTGTCGTGGCTGTAACATATTACTTACGGATAAACAGGTGATTTAATTCAGTAGAAGAAATATAATGATGAGCAAGTAAGTACAAACTATGAATAAATAACTACACAGCTAAGAGCTCTACTGTCACTCATCGAATCGACTCTATTTTATACCATTTGGTGAGGAAATCGTCGCAGTTCATATAACAAATACACA
>JABUQX010070240.1:2500-23620 GCA_015478945.1 Trachelipus rathkii | reverse complement strand
CCTATCTTAAATCCTAGATACAAAACTGAGGACTGTAAGAAGCTGCACTTGGACAATTTTACTCTCAAGTTGTTTTCCCGGAAAGCAGTTAGAACTTTTCTCAAAATTTTCGAAGTGTTCGGATGACGTTCTTTCTAGCACTAGTACGTCGTCCAAGATTAGACCTGTGCAACTCGTCCTAAAGTGATTTAAGGCCATGGTCATTGCCCTAGCATACGAAGGAGGGCAATTTCGTGCCAAGTCAAGCGGCGTAGACAGAATAAAACCCTTTCCTTAGTCCTAAAACGCCAGTAGCTTTTGGTTTCTTCCTCTAGTTTCTAATGCATGGTAGCATCGAGTAAATCTAATCGACGTAAAAACGCTGTTTTCCCCCGACGACGTAAAACTTCTATCGATGAAGAGGTAAGACGTCCGGACACTTAGAGTTGAGCGTACGATACAAGCATACCCTTGCCTTGAACTATTCTTTTTTTGCCACTACCCAGTAATGGAGAAGAATGGGACTGTAACAAGCCTTGATATATCCCTTCTCTAGCGCTGCATCTGGTAATCCATCGATGTCCCGCTAAAGTACTTAGCGGTAACGTACTGTTACCGAAACATTGACAGAGTAACCATAGAAGAAAAAGTCTTCTGTTTCTGGCAGATCGGACAGCATCACACTATATCGGAAATCACTTGGTTCACCTGTGGGTGCCAGAAATGTTTATAAATCTCTGGCTTTTCAAGGATGCTGTTCTCAGCGTCTTCCTTTGACATCTTTTCTTCGATGCTTTCTCTGTACACTTTCCTTAATTCTGTCTTGGATAGACCTTTGGAGCATGTGGCTACATTGCTGACCAACTACTCGCTTTGTCCACTTATGTCTGGCTTCGATCAGTGATTTGGCGATTAGTGGTTAACTAACTAGAGTTATCCCTTTTCAAATGCAATTGTAGGATCACTCAAATTTATGTACTGAGCCACAATTTCGTATTCCTTACGGACTGACTGGGTACCTATAACATGTCCTCTGAAAGAGCTGGGGTCATGATACACAATCGCTCCAAGTCAAAATCATCTTGGGTCTCCGGTTTATCCTTTATCTCAGGTCTCACCTTTATGTATCCATATGAGTTGCTTGGCAGTATAGTGTCTTCAATCACCTTCAAATCGATTACAATATCTTCATCGATCATTAAATGTTCATTTTGGTTAGGGTCAGGGTTCGTTGAAGCCTGTGAATTTTCCGATAGAGTCGAACTTTCTTTTTGAGTAGAAGTGTGCTTGTGTTTTGGCCTGGCTCCTCTATGCGCAGAACTGTGAGATGGAGGGGAGGCTAGGATCTCTTCCTTTTCTGGCTCCGTTCTCCTTGTTTCTCGATTCAGTTGGGCTTGAGCGGTACCGTACGATGCAGAATTTCTTTTATTTCCCTGAGGCGCGGAGGGCCTGCTTGGGGGTATTACTGACAAAGTTGCTTCTTCTTCCTGTGGGAAATAACCGTTCGCGACGCGGTGGGGATTGACTGACAGGTTTGTCTTCCTTTGTAATGGAAGGGGACCGTGCGCAACATGTGCTGGGTCGACTGACAGGGTTGTCCGCCTTTCCTGTGGAAAAGATTGGTTCGCAACTGATTGTTCAGTTTGGTTTAAATGTTTTAAAGTTCGATCAGAATCCCTAAAATATTTAGAATACCTATTATTATTTCTTCCCACCCTTGGCCCACTAAATGCTTGGGTGGATTTTTTCTGGGCAGAGGGGAGTCCTTTATTTCTGAGATTCCCATCTGTGTGTTCTCGGACTAAATATATACCATATTTGGCAGACCGGTATGTCTATCTCTTTACCTCGTGATAGACAGCTTTGAAAAGAAAAACATATGTCAAAAGTGATGGGTAAATAGAATAAAATTTGTTCCAACAGCATGAACCAACGGTTCTCCCTCACCTCCTCACTTGGAAGTGTGAGTAATAATTCTTTTGTGCATTCGGAGGTACAGCTGCACCTCTCCTTTTAATTTAGTTGGGTTGTTGTCGCCCCTTGTACCACCAGGTCCGTTTTTCGGAGTGGTACTTTGAAGTACCTTCTTTCTCTAACTCTTTTAAAACGCTTGGGTGTTACGAGGGATAATACTGCTCCCACAATCTAATAAAACACATGCTTTAGCCTCCTTACTACCTATTGAGGGAGTAAGATGGACATTAGTATAGAAATGATGTCCCAGTTTGTATGGTTTTTCAATACTTTTCTGAAAAAATGTGTGCAACTTTTTTATCTTTTTCTTCATTTATTCCCCACTTATCATATCCTTTCTTATTTTTTCTTCTTACTGTTTTCCAGCCTTCGCCCCCATCCGAAAATTTACTCTGTCTGTACTTTCTTCGGAGAGGGAGAGGAAGGGCTCTCTATCTAAGGACTTATCTTCCTCTTCTTCTTCTTCACTAAACTCAGAGTCTCTTCGTTGGCCTTCGGCCACATAGACTCTAGTGCTCTTTTTCTCACTGGAGGGCTTGTATCCTTCTTTCTTCTGAAGGTCCTGGGCCCTCGCCTATCTGTACCAAATCGTTCGGGTTTCGGGGCCTTTCTGCCGTTTTCCATATCGACTTTGCTGTTGTATGGAATGAACATTTGGTTCTCTCCGGGAGAGGGTCTCCATGGTGGGGCATCCCTGCACTTGGGTTGCGAGCCCCGTCTATGATAACCTTGACATATCCGGCAGTACGGCAATTCCCAAGCGACAGATTAATCTCGTCGAATGTCCCGATCCCTCGCATGAAAAACAAAACCTTTATCTACTCAAATCTTTTCAGTCACTCCCTAATTATCCTCTGTTTTTGTGGAGTCGTGCTCCTGTTCTTGTCTCATCTGTCTCCTTCCGGAAAACAGTTAGTTGTCTCATCTCTTCTCGTTCTCTTATTCCCAATTTTTGTTTTGTGGACAGGCTCTTACCTTCTTCTGTAAGAGTTGTTACTCTGGTTCTGGCAGCTCTCAATTTCCTCACCTTTATCACCGATCACAAACCTTTGCTAATCCTGGGCCGACTAAATCGATCAAAATATCTCCATTTTGTGCGAGCTTAATACTTTTCGCAATCAATACCAACTGTAGCCATATCATACCACTTCTTCACCGTAAATTAATTACCCAATCATCTATCTAACATCTAGCACAGTTCACGTCCCTAACACTTTCTAATTATCCAGTATCAATGCTGCAATATCGTCCTCATATACTCTTCAAATCCCCATCCCTACGCCTGAGAGTTCTGCATGATTACCATGATCATACCTTTAAAATAGTTAAGAATTAAACATTGCCTCCTTATCGAGGTCATACATCCTACTCTGATATTTTCTAAGCCTACTCTTTAATCCTACTATGAAATCTGTAAAAAGCTGTTCTTTCCCTCTTTTATATTCTACAAAGTCCACCCAGATCTCGAAAACATTTCTTCTATCTTCCGGTTGCAGGTAGGACTTCAATTGAGCCAAAAAATCTTCTAAATTTTTAAACCGAGAGAAAACGGGATCATGGAGTAAATAATGCCTAGCTTCACTATCTAAATTCGATGTAATGGATGATCTGGCAAAAGTAATCTTTTGTTCTTCTGTTAGTGCGCCTAAAGCACTGAGTTTTTTCCTTACATGAAACAACATACTTCCTTCATACTGGATGCCAGTCAGAGTCTGTCTTTAAACTACCATGAGCTTTAAAGCTTCTGGCACCTCAGGCAGGGCAGTGTTTAAAAAGATTTGCCTGTATACTGGGACTCCCTGGTGTTTGAATCGACCCATATCTAACGATCCACTCCAATCCTCCACCACAACCTGTGGATTTAGACACATTCGCACGACTGGTTAGCAATAGGGGGTAACCCTGTGAAAACCGCTGTCACTGATAACCACTATGCTTAAAAGATGGAGGGGGGCACCCTGTGGGTGGCCACCTATGATATGTGCTGTTCCCTGGTGTCCCCCTTGAGTTGTATACTGTGGCAGAGCACCATGCTGCTGTCCCTGCTATCTCCCTCTAGGGTTTGTGCGGTGGCTTGCAGCCATGCTGTTACCCTGTTTTCCCCCTAAGGTTGGTGCGGGCTGGCAGCCTGGTTGTACCCTCAGGGGGAAGCTGGCTCCTGACCTATATCGCGGCGATCAAATAATGGTCTTTCTAGTCCTGTAGGGCACCTACTTATTTCTTTACTTCCCCATTGTATTCCCATGGGTTCGGTGTTCTGAGAGGTCTGTGGCACCCCCAGTTATTCGGCATTCTTTTTCATACGCACCCGTTGCGGTGTTGAGGTATCAAATGTGAATCCAGTTGCTGTACCACTATGGCGGTTTTCAAAGTAAACTAGGCGGGATGTCTTCTACTCCGACGATGATCTTCCTGAATTCAGGAGCTATACACTCCCCCAACACACTTTGGTTGCCTCAGAAGAGTCTCTGAAACTACAAGGCTGGCGCCACTCAATATTAGATCTTATAACCATATTCGATTCTTACGGAGCTCAGGATGTGTGCTGGTCAACATTCTAATTGGCAGCCACGTGATGTCTCTCTCTCCCTGGCCAACGAGCACATCAGCATACCGTCCCTTACCGTCGACTGAACTATCTAGCTCCCTTGCTTATCTCCTTCATTTCACCATCGAGCACATTCATCTATCTCTTTCGTAACTCCTTCATTGGCATATTCCATTCTCCCTTGGCAGATTTAGTCCACTCCATCCTTGACTACTTAAAGATTAAAGCACGAAACTCGCAACAAACTATTCTTACCGTTCACTAAAACATGCAACCGTGGTCTTTAATAACCGATATCTTAGCGCAGCCGCCAACCTATCATGGTTTTTACCGTAACTATCGCTAAATCATCCATCAAACCATTAGACAAGCACTACTTACCCTACTAAAAAGCACACTATGACTCGAAAAACTCACCGCGTCACTATCGAGCTTAATGAGACATCGGAAATATGGTGAGCTACCATCGCCAATACTAAACTTTACCACCGTCTTAACTACACGTATAATTCAGAACCTTCTTATATACTCATAAAATAGATGCTACAAAGACGAGTAATTAAATGAAGTCTGCAGACCATGAGAATCTCTTATATATAATATACGAGACGTCTGATAAGTCAAGGGGCAATTTCTAGAGAGTAGTCTAAATGCGTCTTCTATAATAATTATATATTAATTTATATTAAAATAATTTAAACGTCACTATTAAAAAATTACTCTTTGAAAGTACTACATACCTTTTATAAAATGAAACTTTTTGGCGCTTTAAAAGGAGCAGCTGTGTGCGAACAAGTGCAGTTTAATTAATCGCTCAAATCGACCGTAATATATGTCTTATTTTCCTTATTACTATCCTAAGGTTTAATTTGCTACACTATTTTTATTGAGCTTGTGCTTCTCGATTGAATCACTCTATTTAGTAATTTCCATCTAGGGATGACATAGCTATTCAAAGTTGCGAATCCACACACACAAAATGAGCAACGCTTATCTTGAAACTTCACACTGTACATTATTTAAATTCTCTATACGTGATTTCTTTCATGGGGATACACTCTCGCAATATATCTAATACTATGGGAGCACCCAGAACGCCGAGTGGGACCATTCGCCTTGTCCTTTTGCGTAGTGAATGAAAATCAGGGCTAGGCCAGATATTATTATGGTTGACTGGGACATTTGTAGAGGTGATAGTTTATTAATTAGCATACTCTAATTAATTATTCTTAATTATTAATTTATATATTGGATTATGAGGTGGGTGGAGAGGCTTTGGTGAATCTTTAGCTCCGAGCCATGAGGACCCATGCGGCGTTCTGAAATTATTATTCTTATTTAATTAATATAATTGAATTGTACAAGGGACATTCACTTAAGTTAAGCGGCCAATGAGTGCTTATTTTTACATATTATATATATTATTCTTAATGATTTAATTAATTGAGGTGAATATTGTTAACTAGTTAAGTCTAAAGTAGAAGTTTCATAAGGTAGGCCCATGTGGCTTCTTATAATTTATAATTACTATTATTCATATTATTAAAATTAATTTATCATTAAAAATTAATTCTTAAAAGTATATATGATTTTATGGGTATATTGAATTGGAATTAACATCTATTAATAAAAATTAATTAGGATTTATGTTTTTTTACTTTACTATGACATTTTATATAATTAATATATATATATATATATATATATATATATTAATATATATATATATATATAATAATATAAAATTTTTTTTTATGTTTAATTTAACAAAGTTATAAAAATGGCTTTCCATTAAACATATTTTATGTCGATAATTCAGTAAATAATTTACAATAGCTCTAAAATTAAAATAGTTTTGTATAAAACTAGACCTGCAACTATACCATTCATCACAAATTTATTTTGAAGAGTATCTCCGCAACAACAAATTACCAATATGTAGGATGGTGTTCTTTAACAACTAAAGTATAAGATTGTGATGACGGGGATTGTGTTTGTGAGTAATAACAAAAGACGCGTTGATGTTGAATATGCTATTGGCTAGTGAATAGCTAGGTACTAGCTGATAATTGACGCGTGAGAGTTTGTGACCTTGTACTTTTCATATAAATTTTTTACGAGTGGTAGCACACTTATTCAAGGTGGTCATATTTATACTTTCCTATGTTTTTCTTTTCTTATTAAACTCCTTACTCTACCTCTGAGGGACAATAGTAATGTGTTGCTATCTTATTCACTGAGCGCACTAAGCGACACAACGAGTAGATGCATAGCTTTATAATATACATATCTACCCAAAAATTTATTATTAGATTTGATTTTAATATAAAATATATTAATATATTAAATGTAATAAAAGTTATAAATATATAAATATATTATTAGATAATTTATTAATGATTATTATATTATGAATGAAGTAAGAATCTTGATGAACTGTATTATTAATATACTTTAAGGATGAACTGTAACCTTCAACTACAATCTCCGTAGAGCGACTTATTTAGAAGAGAGAAAAAGATTTGTTTGAAAGAGGGAGGTTTAGAATTCGGTACTTTGTAACAAGTTCTAATGAAAACCTCGACATGTCTAGGGGCACAGCAAAAGGTTCACCGAAACACTGAAGAGCAGAGGACCAAGAGTCGGAGAGAAAATAAAGATGATCAATCGAGCGTTTAGTATTAAAAGAATTATTTGAAGTTGGAAAGGTTTCCAAATCTTTGTATTTAGGATAGATTAGAAAACTTTACATTGAACATAAGGTAGAAATATAGGGCCCTATCAGGAGGGTTGAGAGCAGGGCTGCGGAGTCGGTCGGAGTCCTGGAGTCGTGCATTTCCAGTAAGAAGTAAAGGTAGAAATTTGTAGACAGAAATAAAACAACTCAGGTGATAACTCAGAAATAATGACGACAAGGTTGTACGCATAATTAACGTGAATCTCTGAGATTGTAGATATCACATCTTTAGAGTAAATTATGATATTGTTCGTGATTGACTTGAATGGAGATGGAAGAGGTGGAATATCATCAGAATCATCTATTAGGATGATTTGGTCTTGTGTGGTGAATCTGAAGAGGTTTGAGAGGAGTTTGGTAAAGTGTTTTGGGCAGGGTGTGCAATCGAAGACGGTTTTGAAAGTAAAGTAGATTAGAGCAAGTTGTTGTGTGGTGGGAGAGTCGCTGTGTCGAGAATGTTAGATGGTGAGAACTGGAACGAGTATTCCGAGTTTATGATTTAGGATTATGTTGACGAAGGCAAACGGTGATGCCGAATATGTAGGAAGTTGTGAATGGTAGGAGGGGGGGCTGGTGCAATTGAATTGTTGGTGGATGTAAAGGGACTAAGTCTTGAGTAGCGCCTGGGTTTTTGTATGAGATATGTAGTATCTGTGTTAATCCTATAGAGTGTGAAACTATGGTATGAATAGAGGTAGAGAATTCTGTATTCAAAGAGGACAATCTTTGGGGTGTTAGGGGTGCGAAATTGATAAAATGAGGAATGAACGTATTAGAGGGTTGTATGGTGTGAAGAAGGAGTAAATTGAGAGATATACAGAGTAGTATTGAGTGGTTTGTATTGGAAAGGATGGTTTATATCGGTTGGCTAAGTAGATGGATAGTGGTGATGTGCGGGAATCGACGCTAAAACGGAAACGCGAATTGATCAATAAAGGATCCTGAGGAGAGGAATGTGAGTTGGCAAAGGGGAGAAGAAGGTGCATAACAGGATGATGGCGGGTATTGTGAGGGTTATGGGTTGTGAATTTGCCAGGGATAACACCATTTAGGAGATTACCACAGTGAGGGTGAAACCTCCTAGGGTGGATTTTGCTATGACCGAGTTCTCTCTTAAGGGTGATAAAGAACGGTAAGGGCTTTTCTCTTCGACTTGCGTCATGCTCTTCTGCTACTTTTCTGTTCGGTGGTGCTATGCACTAACCAGCAAGCATATTTTTGGGTTTTATAATGAGAATATAATATATATCTCTCACCCACCTTCTTCCAGATGAGTAAGGTGACGGTAATTGCCGGAAACAGGGAAGGTAGTTGAGAGAGAAGTCGAAAAGAAAGCCCAGCTTTACCACCTCCTTTATATCTTTTAGTGAGAACTCGTCGCAATCAGAAAATCCACAATAGAGCATTACAGGACCCGACGGACTGCTATTGGCATTTCGTCATGTAGGGTTTCCATCTTGGCCCAAGTGGGCCACAACCATATCCCCTCACAAAACCCAGCCATTCATTCCTATTCATTCACCAACGATTTAATTGCACCAGCTACCTTCCTGCCATTCACAACTTCCTACAACGTGCATCAATCCGGTTCCCTTTGTATTCAAATATTATCTAATATTAAAATCAGACACTTGTTCTAGTTGCTCAACACCATCTAACTTAACTTCACACCGAGGACTGTCCTCACTCACAACCATAACCTTACTCTTATCTACCTTTCTACCATTCGCAACTTTCCTACTACACACTGCATCATCCGTTCCCTTTTTCCCTAATTATTTAACTTAGATGATGCTTGTTCAAATTGCTCACCATTCAACTTAATTTCACACTGCGGACTCTTATATCCCACCATCACCTGTTTTTATCTCCATTTTATTTTCAAACCCTCCTGTTACCAATCCTCTCAAATTTTTTCAGATTCGCCACAAAAACCAAATTCAGCGTAATAAGCAGGAACTTCTCCATTCTTTTCTATTCCCGATCAGTCAACCTCCCTACCATCCTACCTCTAATTAGTTCATCCATCCATATCAATTATAATAGCCTTGACATTACACATTGCCAAGCCTCACGCGGAACTAGTAATTTGGACCAGTCCTGTTGATTTTATTCAGAAGCTACACAATACTGCACTCAATTTTTTGTTTTCTTATTAAACTGAATCCCAAGTACTGTTCTTGTTAAATTTGTCTGACGTAAGGAATAGTCACGCACACATATTTTTTTCCCCAGAAAATTATTAAAAAATTTAGCCTTAAATTATAGCTGATCTCGATTATATAGTCGCCAATTGGACAGAATTTGAAAGTTTCGCAGGATAAAATTCTTTAGTCCTAGCAGTAGAAGGCCTCCTAACAAGAGCGATTGTTCAGTTGTTTGTATTATTTATATATATTTATGTATATATGTATATATAATTATAATATATATATATATATATTATATTATTATATATATATTATATATATATATTCTATATATAGTTATATATATATATTTATTTAATAATATATTATATATATCATTATATTATATAATAATATAATATATATATTTATTATATATATTATATTATAATTACATATATTATATATATTATATATATATATATATATATACTTATATATAGTAGTAGTAGAGCCACAATCATATCTCAAAAACTACAAACAGCTCCACGGGAAAAGGTAATTGCGATTGCCAGCCAACGACTGCGGAACTTGTTTAAAAAAAAAAAAAATATAGTATTATATATTTATTATATATATAATATTATTAGTATTATATATTATAGATATATAAAAGTATATAATATAATATTATATATATAATATATATATATATATATTACTATATATATAGATAATATATATTCAAACTACAATAGCTCAGCGAAGGGAATCACATTTTTGGAGTCCTCGTAAAATTTTGGATAGGAAATGTAAAAAAGATAAATAAAAAAATATTGTTAATAATGATAGTAATGATTTAGAGGGATCCATTACTTTAAGGATTTTAGTTGTTAACTCGTTAAATAATAGACTGTTTATTATTTTTGCTTTTTTTTTAACTAGTACCCCAGGTATCCGCACCGATGCCGGAGTGGGGTCGCTCGGCTTCGGGACTACGGGGTAGGATATTCCCCCCTCCGGGGAGGTCTCCGAACCCGGCTCTTTGGGGGATCTTTGGTTGTCGCGGGTTCCTCCGCCCTCCTACGGGGTATGAAACGTACCGCCCTGTGTTACGTCGGCTCGAGCCCCTAATTCGCCTTGTAATACCTTTTAAATAAGATATAGTATATATATACTATGTCCCAGCACCCCCCAATAAATAGCCAATTTTTATGTTAATTTTTTTTTTTTTTTTTTTTTACATTTCTAAATAAATTTACCAGGATTCCAAAATGTATTTCATTTCCCTGTAGTTTTGACTTTCTATGAAATTTTGTTTTTTTTTTTTTTTTTTTTGTGTTTCTTTTTTTTTTTTTTTTTTTTACAGTTTTCTCGGTAAATTTTGCAGGATTGCCTGCAATGTTCGTTTTTTCCAGGTAGATGTAGTGTTTTTGAGATAGGGATGGGCTCTTCTAGGGCTGGCCATATTATAATATATATTATATATATATTATTATATTATTATAATTATATATATTATATATAATATATAATATTATGTATATATATTAGATATATATAATATATATATATGTATATATTATATATATTATTATATATATATATATTATTAATTATTATATATATATTATTATAGATATATATATATTTTATTTATATATATATATATTAATACTTATATATATATTATATAGATATATATTATATATATATATATATATATAGTATATATTCTATTATATATATTATATTATATATATATATATTATATATTATAATATAGTCTATATAATTAATTAATATATTATATATATATAACTAAATATATAGTAGCTAGTATATATATATATGTATCATAATATATATATATATATATATATATATATATATAGATTAATATATACTATTATTTTATATATTTATATTATATAGATTATATATACATAAAATAAGAGATTATATTATAATATATATATATATATATTAATATATATTTATATATATATATATATATTTTATATATATTATTATATTATTATATATATATATATATTATTATATTATATATACTTATATTTATATAATTATTATATTATATATATATATATCTATATATATTATAAATATATATATATATATATATATATTATAATATATATTTATAATATAATTATATATTATAATATATATATATATTATATATATTATATATATAGATATATATATTTATATATTATATTATTATATATTACTCTAGTATATGATATATATATATATTTATATAATTATTTACATGTAAAGGGGTTTGTGGCGGATGGGTGAAGTCAGGGTGTGGATTTTGGTGCGACGGTGCTGTAGTTTATGGGCATCGAGAGATTTATATTGGGGGAAGGGCCTTTCTTTGACAAATTAGGTATGTGATTACCTACAATTTTCTTTCCATTGAGTTGTTCATCACCACACCAGTCGTAAAGGAAAGGCGAGGGGAGGCTAATATATTATATATATATTTATTATATATATATTATATATTATATTATTATATATATATATATTATTAGTTATATATATTATATATATTATAATATATTATATATATATATATATTATATAATATATAATAGTATAAATATATTATATATATATTTTATATATTAGATTATTCCAAATTTGTCGGCCTGACGGGTGGGTGCGGTGAAGGACTTATCTTCGCACAATCTTACAGGGGGACAGAAGCAGTGAAGAGGGGGCTTCTTAGCTTAGTACGCATAGGAATATTTTTAGGAAACCCTACCATATGGAACAAAAATATGTTTCCTAAACTACTACCAGAGGGAAAATTTTGGCGGGAAATTTTGGCGGGAACAATTCCCGTGATGCGAAAAGGCGCTTCGAGTGTGTGCTTAATGTTTTGCAACTTCTCGAAACACTTAGGTTTTCGAGACGGGAAGCGGGTTTTCTCGTTCCCAATCTCAATGGAAAACGTGAACGTTATTATTTTGTGGGGAAAACGTGGTCAACATTTTTTATCTTTCATTATTGGCTCAGTTTATTTTGCACTGCTTCGTTGTATATATATATATTATATATTATATTATACTTATTTATTTATATGAATATATTATATTATAGTATATTATATATATATTATAAATGGTATATTATATTATTATATATTATCTATATATACTATATATAATATATATATACTATATAATATATATATATATATTTAGTATGATATATTATATTATACAATTAGCATTCGGTCTTATATATGATATAATATTATATATATATTATATATTATATGATATTGCTACCGTATATAATTATATATATATTATTATAGTTATATATTATAGTTAATTTTTTTCTTCGAGAATAAAAGGTAGGACCGGGCGCTGCTCCATTACATGTTAACAATCTATTAAAATTTCAGATTCCCAAGATGGATATATTAACCGTGCCCAATTCGAGGTTAAGGTTGAACTATTGATCAATTTCTATCTTTTTTGATATCAATTGTTAATATTCATTGACATATCGAAAAAGGACATTAATAGAAACAATGTCATAATTTTTTGATATGTATTGAATGTGGGTTAGTAACTACACTATAATGGAGAATAAGAACTTACTTATTAGTTTTTTCTTTCAGTATCAGGTATGGCTGGGTATGGTTTTCGTGTTTTGCACAACCTCAAATAAAATGTGCTTTATTACTTCACGTATTTTAGTTCCAAATTACCAAAGATATATTAAACTTCGATGTAATTAAAACATATAAACTTTATGAGAATTTTAGATATGGGATCAAACTTACACATGACAGTTTTTATTATTGTTATCTACTTTACTGTAAAATTTTTTTGTCTTCGGGGGGTCAACTGTAATTTTTAATGGTAATTTTATCTTTTCTGCTGTATGTTTATGCAAGTTTAATTATAGATTTTAGGTGGGATCGTTAAATACCCAAGTATCAGTGGTGAGGATTTCTGAGAAGATCAAACTGACATACATTCTGCGATTGATGACCTAAGTAATCTAAAGGAAGATTTTTACTTAGGAAATATTCTAACTTTCTATGGATAAGACAGTTGGTTATTTTTGTTTCCGTTGTCTTTTCATTGCTTCGACTTGATGTTCGCTACCTGTGTCAATAGTTCTTGTGACGGTTCTGAGTTGTTACATTAAAAGTGGGCTTTTCTTTCATGTCATGTTGATTTCTCGTTATCTATATATGGAAAAGGCTCCATTATGCTCACTTATATCATATGACTATAATAGTCTTATGAATGCTTCTTCGCAATGATTTTCGGATTTTTTGAATTCTAAAGATTTTAAAATTAATGTCATTCATGGGAGTTCATTTCTTTGTATTAGAAACCATCTTTAGCATAGTTTATTATAAGCAACATATTGGCGTTTTATGTTTCGCTCTATTGGTGGATTATTTATTTAAATTTTTTCTAGTAATATATTTAAGCAATTATATTGGCTTTCCTATCATCTCCTAAGTTATATGACCCTGGTGCTGGAATGTATTTCAAGTGTGTTCTGATCCATTCTTAAAATTATTGCTAGTGCAAAAACTCTTGATTAATCGTGACAAGGTTGATCAATCTTGTAATTTTTTCTCGGCATACTGTAAGATTATTTACTATCTTTTATTTTGGGATGAAAGCAAGAGATACTCTGAAACGACACTTTCACCTTCTATTTCAGCGTTATTCTCTTATTTTCGAGATCGGTAGTTGTTGATGGCTCGCCAGTTGTAGTTTCTGTTGTAGTTTTCTGGGGATCTTGAGTTACGCGAAAAGACCAACGAGGATAAAGATAATACATTCTGAAAATATAATTTTCAACTCGGGTACGCCGTATATGACAGACAATAGCGGTTGTGAGTATATGTAGAAACAGCAGGTTGATAGTAAGCGCAAATTAGTAAAGAACTTATTGATTTAAATTGAGTAAGTTACTTCATAACTGACAATCTGTAGTGGTCAAGTTGCTTTTTCTTCTTTTAGGCTTTGTACTCGTTCGTTCCTTAAGTTCTGCGGCTGTTACGGTATCTATGACCCAAAGGCCAACATGCAACCAACAGCCTTTTGTCGCTGATATTGTGCACTTTCTCTCTTCTAATTTGATCATATCCATTGCATTTGCATGGCATATGATAAGAATTAACATGTCAAATTTTTTTTTGTTTACATACTCTCTATTGCTTTTTTGTGCATTAGTCAGCGACGAGATTCGTGTAACTTTTTATATTTTTTGATGCAGTTCGAACGATCTTGCGTTGGTATACGTGCCTTTCTCCAGAATAATTTATAACTAATACTGCACCTTCATGTAAATTTAGATTTATGACCATTTTTTTATTTAGTACCTAGAGAGGAGAGTTTACTAACGGTTATTTGATTTTTATTGAACCGATGAGAAACAGTTCTTTTCTGTGATATATTTAATTTTAATAACCTAAAATATATATTAAAACACTGTATATTAAATAAAAGAATGTTAATACAATCCTGTCTCTGTGCGTCGCATTCTCTGACAGGAAACTTTACGGTATACCAGTTATAACACTCGGGTATACCCAACAAGGAGCTGCTGTCGCAGTTAAGAAAAAGCCTATTAGCACAACATGACAATTTTGGATGTCCGTGGGGCACGGGTTGCTCTAACCGATGCCTGAACTTGGATGGATACTTTAAGATGGATATGGAACAATTCGACGGGGTCCTGTATATAATACAATAATTCAAAAATAGGACCAGTATATATATATATATATTTATTTTTATATATATATTATATATATATATATATATTATAATAAATATAATATATATATTTTATATAATTATTATATTAATATATATATTATATTATATACTATAGATATATTATTATATATACTTACCTGGACTTTAAAGGAGAGTATCGTTTTTCGTCCATGAAATTATTTATAGTGATTCCACGACGATTTATGGCATAGTTTTGTTCCAGGCTCAACTGCAATAATATTATATCTATATATATATTAGATTATATAATTTATATATATATATATATATATTATATTTATATATATAATATATATATATGTATATATTATTATATATTATATATATAGGTAACTAACTCACAGTATATGTACTTCAGGGGCTAGTTTAAAAATAACAATATAATAATAATATAATGGGAAAGCCACCCATCTAAAACTATACAAATTCTGAGTGTTTGCTACGGAAAAACGTAGAGGAGAGTGAGGACTGATACGCAGGAAAGAAGATCGAAGATCGAGACTTCCACTTGAAGAGGAGGTGGACTGGAAGAAGGAGGCACCACATGACCAAGCTAGAAGTTCAATAGCACAGAGCAATTCATGATTATGCAGAGCACCCCTGTGCGCGAAGGCCACGCAAGTGGTGGGAGAAAGGGAAGGTCCAAGCTCGAGCGCTGGACGCTGGTAGTTTACCTTAGTAAGAAGTGGGTACCAAAGTCAGTCGCAGAGATAGAGGGTCAATGTGGTTTGATTATAGGGGATTTAATATATATATATATATTATATATATATATAATTATATTTATCTATATATATATATATTATATATATATATATGTATAAACTATATATATTGGCAAAAGTCCAGTTTCTGTTCAGTAGAAACAGAACAGTAGAAAATTCTGCGGGATCGACTCGCGCTTTTCCTGCGTACCAGTTATGCTTTTGACATTTTTATTTATAGATATTATATATTATATTATTATATATTATATATATTATATGATATATATGAGTATATATATATATATATATATATATATATATATATATAAATATCTATTTATGTGTGTGTGTGTGTGCAAAGTCGTTTTTATGATTTAAAATTAACGACCACCTAGAGTAACCGCTAGATATCGTTATCGGAGTCTCTCGGCTCTAGGTGGACGACGACGGGGGACTTCATTCCCCCTCTTCCCCATCGTCTGAGCCCTAAATCATATATTTCAGTAGGGGGTCGAGCCGATGGCGGACAGGGGGGCGAAATCCACGCCCCTATCCACCTAGGGCCGGAGACCTGCAAATGATTCCAATGTGGTTATACTTAGGTGTTCGTTAGTTTTAATTCATAAAACGAATAGCTTAGATATTAATTATATTATTGATATATATTTATATATATATAATAGTATATCGGTACCTATATATTTGTTTGGAGAATACAAAGCTTTCAGTGTGTAGATTTTATTATCGTTATTATATTAGGAAATATGTTTTTCTATATATAGGTACGAAATGGGCCGTGTCGATATATTTAGTACCCGATATAGTATATATATATATTATATATGATATTATATATATATATGTATATATACTATATATATATTCAAACAAAATGGTAGCGAAAAACGCGAGTGATCCCGAATTTTCTAGTCTTTTCTACTGAACAGAATGACTTTTAGGCCATTTATGAATGAGTATAGTTATTAGTATAGATATTTAAGTATTATGATGGAGAGAATCATATTTATGTGCAACTGATCATTTAATACTTATACTATAGTATATTATCTTTTATGTCAACGTTACTCAATATCATTATTGAGTACTCATTTGAGATCTTTTACCGAGAATTTTGGGGCGGTAATTTATATTAGCAGTTGAGGATTTGGAAATATGTGAGCACCATAGAAGAAATTTAGTTGTGAAATGTTGAGTTCCAGCAGTTGTTGTAGGTATATTGAGAATTGTAGAAAGAATGGTCAAATAATGTAGATCTCACCGAGTGAAGTGTCAGCGCGAGTAGACCTCCAGAGGCGACGGTCGGGGGTAGATGCCCTCAAGAGCGTGAGTGAAAATACGACTACATTAGGAACAGGTGGCAATTAGTTAAGTGAGGACACTTAACAGGTGTGTGATCTATTTACTTAATTGCTGGTCGATATTCGCTATGTTAAAATACATATTACCATACGAAATTACATAAGTGATATATCTTAAGCAGCTTATCAAGCCCAAGTTAATCAGCACTTTTTTCATTTTTGAATTTCACATAATATTTTCGTTGCTCAAAGGAACCAGCTTTTTTAATTTTGTGTGCACTACTGTGCGGCCGGTGATTCATTTCTGAGCTCCACTTGCGGCCATATTCTAAATTTGACGAGGTAACGCATTCATTCTTTGGTAACATTATCTCTGCTCGGCTCCCACAAAGTCTTGGACTCTAAGATCACCGCACGATTTGTTGAAACCGTGTAAGCTTTATCGCGAAATTCAAGCTCGCCTTGGTGCGAGGAGGGTGCTAGTAGTGCGTGTGGAGATTGGTGGTTGGCCGCGCAGCGGAATGCGTGCGCGTGCGGCTGCGGTGCGTGGTGCGGTTTTACTCTGGCTGACGGTGTGTTCGGTGGAGGTGCCGACATCGGAAGATGTCGGTGCCGTCTACCCTTACTTTAGAATGCTTCTTTTAATGCTTGGATCGTTTGTTTGAAAACAAACACTAGACTATACTTTATACTATATATATATATATATGAATTATTAAAATTTATATATTTATTATATTATATATATTTTCATTTATATTTATATATAATATATATATATATTTATATATATATATATACTATTATTATAAATATATATATATTTATATTATATATTCTATAAAATTTTATATTACAAAGAAACATTATAGTTTATACACTATTATATGGTTATTCGAAAGCAATTTCCTTCATTTTCATATTATGTATGCATATTTGTAATGAATTGTTGCACAAAAAGTAATAAATATGGTATTTCAACAGTAGTTTAATCTTTTGAACAAGTACTAATAATACGCTGTATAGAGCGGATTTTAAACTGCCTTGTTCGATGTATAAAGCGCGTACGCGAGCAATGCGACGAAATGAGACGTACAGCGACGCAAAACGTCGCAAAGCGACGATCGTGTGAATAGAAATGTAAACGCGACGTGACGTATTGCTTCTTCTGTTTTACTCTAAGATGTTGAAAGTATCTTATAAAGCCTAAATGATGTTGTGGTGTAATTGTTTATCTTGTTAAAAATGCTTAAGATAGGATAATGTTAAGAGTTGGGAAGGCTTAAAGATTAAAATTAAATGCTTAGAGTTGGTGAAATGCTTATAAGAATAAGATTAAATTGTTATGAGTTGGTGAAATGCTAAAGATAAAGATTAAATGTTAAGGTTGGTAGAATGCTTAAGAATAAGATATAAATTTAAGAGTTGGTAGATAGACAGAGCTAAGAGAAAATCCCTCCCCCCCCGCCCTTGAACTAAGATAAGCAAAGTACCACAATTAATTAAATTCTGAGGCCTCTATGAATAAACTTTATGTTGTACTAGTTTATTAAGAAAAAACTGCTTAAAAAGATAAGTACAATTATGCCTTATTAATCCGCTGTAAGTTCCTGAACTAGATAAAAAAAAAAAACATTAAGTTTTCAAAAATATCATAGGTAAAATTCGTGTTCCCAAACGAAAAGGAATATAATAAAAAATATAGTTTTTACTATTGACAATTATTTCCTCCAGGAACTGGTTCTACAACAACCTTCAGACTATGGTATACGTTCTCCACCCTGTTAAGAATAAATACCTGTCGCTGATATGGCAAAAGTGAGTTTCTGTCTACTAAACGGCAAAGGACAAATCTGCAATAATATTAAATACGTTTTTAGAAAAGAATATAATGAGAATCATAGAATACAGTAAGCAGTCGGGAAGTTGTCATAATTTTTTAACAAACCGTTCTTCTTTGTCATAAGAGTTAACTAAACTATTCGCTTCCCTTGGCGAATTTATACAGCAAAAGATTTAGCCAGCGGTTGAATCTTTCATGAAAATACTTAATCAAGCAGGTCAGCCTTAGCCTAAAATGATCACGACGTACAATAACATTAAAAAAATTTCCCGTACAGCCCGCTGAGCTAGGTTAGGCTAGGTTAGGTTAAGTTAGGTTAGGTTGTGATCATTTTCCCTGTCTAATCACTTGGAACCAGCCTACTAGTTCCGCCATTTACTGGGTGAACTGTCTGTAATCACCAGTGATTTGGCAACCCTTAGAACACACTGCGCAGAGTTTTGTTATTGAGCTATTAACGAAACTTAAACCCAATCATTCAAAACTCCTTTATATATTTTCACACACCGACCAACGTTAACCAGAGGAACTTTATTTTCTCCCTTTCTCAACCGATATAATACCCATTGCCTTACTGGTATGCCAAAGAATGTTAAATCGGTTTTTCATCTGTGAATTAGTCTAGTAAACCTCTGTCATGAAACAAACAAAACGACTACGTTAATCAAGTCTTGATCGTGTCACAATTTCTTAAGCAAAAGGTATTTAATCTGTTTATACGATACAAAATCAACCTTCATATCTATTACTCCATTAACGCTTATGATTATGAATAATCGTATTAGCATGCCAAGAACATATTTAAAGCTTGAAAGCGTGTATTAAGGCTTACGATAAACCTTATCAACCACAGCCCCACACACACGTATATATATATATATATATAAGAGATATATATATATATATATATATATGAGAGAGAAGAGTATATATATATATATATATATATATATATATATATATATATATATATATATGGTATATAAAATATATATATATATGTTTTACGACCCCGTCAGTTTTGAATTTTTTTGTTTTTTTAAGTTTGTACTTCAGTATGCGATCCAATAATCAATTTTAAGTGGTAAACGGACATGATTCAAAATTGGTAGGACCTTCTTTACGTTTTACAACTCAGTCGTTTTGAATTTTTTTATTTTTTTTACTAAAGGAATCTGGGGTAAACCGCAAGATGGCAGGAGTTCAGTCCCTGGCCTTCGGGGAACCAGGTAGGGACTTTCCTCTTCCCTCCGAGGTCCCGAACCCCGCTCTCAGATTTATGTCGCGGTCCTTCCGCCTTCTTCACGTGGGGCAGCGGAAAACGTCCCCCTTCATCCCCTGCTCATTTGCTCTTCTAATTTTTTTTTTTTTTTTTTTTTTTCAGTTTTTTTTTTTTAGTAATTTTTTACATTTTTATAATAAGCCTTATACGCTGATTCCAAATATGTAATTGGTTTTTCTGTAAGTGTTGTACTTTTGAGATATTTAATTTATGAAAAAAATGTTTTTTTTTTTTTTACACTGTCTTAATTGTACATTCTGATTCCAAATATGTAATTGGTTTTTTTGTAAGTGTCGTACTTTTTTCGAGATATTTCATTTTTAAAACAATATTTAACAAAAATGGATTTTTAAACACAAAACACTGAACTCTTTAATCAAGCGTCCGTTACCACCTTCAAATCATTGTTGGTACTCATATATAGTAGTTAATATATTAAAAAAAAAATTAAAAATTAAAGGTAACTGACGGAGTCGTAAACACAGGACCTGAGAGTATATGTTATATATATATATATATATATATATATATATATATATATATATATATATATATATATATATATATATATATATATATATATATATATATATATATATATATTATTAATCTTCAGTATTTAATAGATTTAAATATTCATTTTTCTACTCCAGTTGTTGTCCACATATTGAAACCTATATATATATATATATATATATATATATATATATATATATATATATTATATATATATATATATATATATAGTATATATACATATATATATATATATATATTATATATATG